>JXCR01135850.1:31885-59674 GCA_002079205.1 Phalaenopsis hybrid cultivar | reverse complement strand
TATATATATATATATATATATATATATATATTAAAAATTATAAAATAAGGATCTAGTAAGATTTGAAAAAACTTCAAGGAGAGAGCTAATATACTCTAATGTATGGTAAACCTAGCCTATTTCCTTTAATCAATTGAGAGCATCATTGACCACATGACCCACAACAATCTTTGATTGGGAAGCACCTAATCTAGCAAGATGGTTAGTTGGTTTATTAGCTTTTTTGAAAGCATGCATCCATTTGATATTAAAGCAAGGTAGTAGCTTTGAAATCTTCCTCCAAGTAAGTCTTTTCTGCCAGCAAACAATTATCTCACTAGTGCAACAAAGGAAAGTAGACACGGAATCTAACTTTGCTATCAGATAGTCAATCTACACCACCTTTGTAATGATTAAGCAATATAAGATAGCAATCGATTTAGAGAAAGAAGCATTAATATGCAACATGGAGCAGAGAAGGTAAGTATGTTGATCTCTTCATGATTTGTTGAAAACACACCAGCACCTAGATTGTGATAATTGACATCCACATTTACTTTGATATATGGTAGGGTTGGACTAGACCAGTACACAAGCTGAAACATTTTCTAACAGGAAATGGGACAAAACACTCTAGATTTCTATCAAAACCAACAATAAACTTGTATGTTTTTGTATACTTAATCATTTTAAAATATAAAGGATTTAATATGTATGAGAATGACCTCAACTGCATGTTGCTCAACCCGATGCTTTTTGTGTTTCCTTTCCATCTGATGAAATTAGCGAGCTATGTAAGGGATGAGGTTTTGAAGTAGTATTTTTATGTAGCTTCTCTATTTTATTGTATCTTTTCTTCCAGCACTTCATACATTGATCCAGGGTGACATAGCCCCCCATTGTAAACACATGTTAAAACTATGTGAGAGATTCCTTCATATACATAGCAAAAACTTGCAAAATAAAAATAAGTGAGAGAAATTTTCTTTTATCTATCTAAGAAGTAGAAAGATTGAAGTAAATTTAAGGCCCTTAAGTCTTAAAATATCATCCAAGGGAAGTTGTTGGAAATTATGTCATCAATAAAAGAAGAATTATGAAGGTTTTAATAATTTATACCAAATCAACTCTTCTATGTCACTTTCTATAAATGGAAGCAGCTTCATGGCAATAAATTTAGCTAAAGACTAAATTTATGATTTTTTTATTTTGAGCCTATCTACTCTAGATTTATCAATAGGTATGCTTTCCACATAATGAACCAAATACTCTTTTAAAACCACATAGACTTCCTAATTATTATTATTATCATTACACTTAAATTCTAAATCCATTAGCTCAGCTTTGATTTCTCCGCACATTTATCCTTAAGGTGACCATTAGAGACAAATCATTCATCTAGAAGCATATGTTTCGTTCACCTTGCTTCCAAGTGATGAGTTCCTCAGCTGTCCTTCTTATCTTCAAATGCTCCTTCCAAATCAATGAAGCTTGGGGGAGCCGGTTAGTGGATGAGAGTTTATTAGGTATCTCAACCTTATGAAATTAGCCCATAACCCCATCTAGCCCTCCACTTAATCCATAGTTTACAAAAACTTATTTCTATAGAATGTTGCAATGATTTGAAACCCACACCAAGGCTTCTCATAGGTTTGGAAAATCTTTCCCTAGTGGTCCAGTCCATACCATGTCTCTGTCCTACCCATAAAACTTATGGATGCTTCTTTTAATATTTTCTTGCAAGATTTTATTCATCTTGGACACTTGCAAGATATATAATGGAAAGAATGTAAGCACAACTTGTAGCAAGGTATTCTTACCATAAAAATATAAAAATGAGTATTCCTGGCTCAAATCATCTTAATCTTATGAAAAATCTCACCAAAATTAAGATTTATCTTCTATTGTTATGCAGTTGAATGCCTAAGTACTTAAGAGGGAGCTTGCTGGTTTTTGATGTTTGTAAGTTAAGTGATTTAATGTTTCTACTCCACACTTATCCCTTTTCTCAAGAATGATTTACACTTATTCCTATTTAATTTCATACTAGAAACTCTCTCAAACTGTGTTAAAATCTTTGTATGTTGTCCGATATACAAATGATAATTTAATCACCTACATAAGCCATTTAGGAAATAAGCTCACCACCTCTACTCTTATATCTATCATTTGGGTGATTTTTAAAATGCAGATTTAAGATCCTAAAAAAGTAGTCCATTTTCAACATAAAGAGAGCAAAAGATAAGGGGTCTCCTTGCTTCAGCCCCATAAAAGCTTGAAAATACACATTTTGTTCCTCATTGATCATGATGGAATAGTAGTAAAGGTATAAGCAAATCCTTATCAGATTATGTAAGCTTTCATTAAAAACTTTATCGCTCGATACATTTAGGATGAAAAGCTAGATTATGCTCTCATAAGCCTTTCAAATAATACTGTTAGAGGCATCCGTCTTGATGATGCCTCTAAAAATCTAGATTATATAACTATCCCTTGAAAATGGTTCTAAACCACTAGTAATCGTAGAAGGTGCACCAACATCTAAATTTGCTAAGAAACTAGATGAGGAATGGCGTGTGAAGGATAAGATAGAATTTTGGTCCATATAGTTCAAGTCCTAATATGTCTTCATTTTTTATTTTTTTCTTTCTTCTAACATGCCTTAAAATTACTTATTATTAATGTGGATTTCATGCTTATTTTTAATGATATTACACTTTAATGAAATGTACTTTGTGTGCTTTTGATTTTAATTGCATGAAATGGAGTTTAAGAGCAAAGGAGAAAAAATGGAGCAAAAATGGGTCAAATGAAGCCAAAAGACATATAAGATGACCTGGCGCCTAGGCAACAAGGAGACTCGTTGGCTGGCACCTAGGTGAGACAGTTGGGCACCTAGCTGCCAAAAATGATTTTGTCAAGATTCAATGAATTTAGACAAATTTTGAAAGGTGCCTTAAGTGAACCTTGGTTATTTTCATAGCTCTCTATATAGAAGATATTTCTACCCCTCCATGGATGAGAAAAAGAGAAAATTTTCATTTTTTTAGTAGTTTAGGCCACTATAAGGGTGGGCGACCACTATAGTGGGAGTGGTGATTGTGGAGTCTTTTGGAGTCTAGTTCTTTAAGAGAACTTCAAAGGATTTCTTGGGGAGAAGTTTGAGATAAGTATTTGTGTTTTTGTTTAAGAGTCATCTTATAAACTTGGTTTATATATATATAATAAATTTTTTTATTATCCCCTTGATTTATGAGTAGTTTTTTTTTTCTTTCTCCTTGCAATAAGAAGTAATGATGTGTGGGATAAGAGTGCTTTGATGATTTCCTTTATTCAAACAATTTGTGATGGTATTTTCACAGGTTCTTTATTTACTTTACAAACTGGTCATTTGTGATGTTAAAACCCATTGCAAAACATAATGACCCAGGAGAGCTATGATTTCACCAATTAGTGAGTACCACACTAAACCTTGGAGGAGAGGATGACAAATACATGGGTAGTGCAAATAGATACGGAGAAAAGTTATAATGGGAATATAATTGGTGTTTCTAGGGCGACATGCTAGATCCTTTACCAATTGGATCTAAAGTTGGAACTAAGGGTCCCTGGTTAGTCATATAGAGAGGACACAGTAGGTATCTAGAAGTGAGAGGCTAGAATCTAATCAGCATAACCACACAAGCTGAAACTAACTATGGATTAGCTAATATTCTTTATGCTCAAAAGGGATAAAGAATATGTATGCTCCAATTTGTCACAATACTCATTTTTATCTTTAATCATTTGATTCTGGCACTAATTTACAATCTCTGTATAAGGGTAAAGACTTTTTATTATAATCGTACTTCTTACACATCATTAATTTTGAAACTTTGCATTTACTTTTAGTTTAAATTAGAAGTAGCCACTTTAGTTATAACCTGTTACAAACACTTTGATATTATTCTCCTACAAATTTAGTTTACATTTTAGTAGAAATATTTTTAAGTTAGCATTGTAAATTTCTTATTCCCTATGGGTTTGATATTAGGGGTTTTAAAGAAAATTCTATATTACTTAAAACGATATGTATAGTTGCATAGTACTCATAGTGTGTAATAGAAAAACATAAAAAGAAATATTTATTTTCTTTTATCATTATTTTTTTATTTTCTTAAAATAGAAAAACATAAAAAAATTGAAAAATAAAAAATTCTAAAAAAATAGAAAAAAATATAATAAAATATTTTTTGTTTTAAGTTTTGTTTTAATTTTAATTTTTGAAATTTTAATTGTGCATGCATAGTTCATGATTTGAAGGTTTAGTGCTCTACGATTATGAGTTGTAATGAACCAATAGAAAAAATTAAAAAAGAAAAGAACTTCATAATTTTCAAGAAATGGCAAACACATCGAAAAATCACTTAAACAACCAAACTGTTGAAAATGAACATTATAATTTACACAAAACTTTAAGGGACTATCCAAACCCTATAATAGATGAAATTCACTTGAGTATACAAACTCTTATTGTAGCAGCTAACTCATTTCAACTTAAACTTGCTATTATATAAATGATACGAAACAATCAATTTGTGAGAACACCATTTGAGGATCCTACATTTAAATATAATGGCGTATCAACTGACACTGTTAGACTTATAATTTTTCCTTTTTTTCTTAAGGGATAAATCTAAGATATGGTTAAATTCACTAGCACCCGGATCTATTAGAACTTGGAGGGAGTTAGCACAAAAATTCTTGGCTAAGTATTTTCCACCTTTAAAAACTGCTATGCTTAGAAATGATATTTCCTATTTTACTTAGTATGAAGGTGAGTAAACATACGAAGCATGAGAGCAATTTAAAGTCCTCCTTAGAAAGTTTCCACATCATGTCTTTTTATACTTGTTAATTATTCAACCATTTTATATGAGTTAGTATGATCCCTTAGATCTATTATTGATGCTCTTGTTGGAGGATCATTAATATCAAAACCCTTTGATGAAGCTTATGTATTAATTGAAGAGATGACCACAAATAATTTTCAATGGCCCTCTTAAAGGGTGAATCTTTAGAAAGTAGCCAATGTTCATGATAATGATGCAATTTTTATGCTGACATCTCAAGTTGCTACAATATCTAGAAAATTAGATCAATTTGGAATCAACTTTTCTAAAACACCTCATGTGATAGAATAAAACCCATTAGGTTAGTATATTGATTCTCAACCATCATTAGACACTTTAAATGCAAGTAACAATAGATCTAATAATCCATATTCTAAGTATTACAACCCAGGTAAGAAAACCACCTAACTTTAGCTGGAATAATAATTGTGGTGAAAAAAATTAGCAAAGGGGGAACAATCAAGAAAACCCATTGGGAAACTAGAACATCCAAGGTAGTATTAGATATATACCTTCTTATCCTTTAGGATTTACAAGTTACCAAAAACTTAAGGAGAATAAGTTGTTTATAAAAGAAGTGGTGTTACAAATATGGTATCCATTAAAAAGTCAAAGTGCTGATATAAGAAATATCGAGAATTAACTGGGACAAATTGCTAATGCACTTAGCAATAGGCCTCAGGGAATGCTTCCTGGTAATGTTGAAATAAATCCTAAACAAAAGAACAAGGAGCAAGAGAAAGTTAAAATTGTCCAACTCAGAAGTGGAAGTGAAGTAAAGTTTTAAATTCGAAAGGAGATTAGAGTTGAGGAGAAGAACAAAAAAACTGAAAAACATGAAGAAACTATTTCTGAGCAGGTAGAAAAGCCTGTCTCTCTAATTAAGATAAATGTAGAAAGACCACCATCACCATTTCCTCAAAGCCTTAGACAACATAATTTGGATTAACAATTTTTAAGTTTTTTTGAGATATTTAAAAACTTACAATTAACATTTCTTTTGCTAAAGCCTTGGAATAGATGCCAAGTTATGCTAAATTTAAGAAAGAAATTTAAAAGAAAAAGAGGAAGTTAGATGATTATGAGACTGTTGCACTAGGTGTAGGATACAGTGTAATAATTCAAAAAAAAGCTCCCTAAAAAAATCAAGGATTCTGGTAGCTTTACTATACCTTATCCAATTAGAGATATATTTTGTGGAAAAGCTTTATGGGAATTAGGAGCTAGCATTAACCTCATGACAGTGTCTATTGTCAAAAAATTAGGCTTAGGAGATATTTCTTCCACTATTGTAGCCCTTCAGTTAGCTGATCGATATATTACTTATCCTAAGGGCTTATAGAAGATGCACTTATAAAAGTGGATAGGATTTCATTATTTTGTATATCGAGGGAGATAAAGAAATACCTATCATTTTGGGGAGACATTTCCTAGCCACTGGACAACCAATGATAGATATGCAAAAAAGAGAGTTGATTATGAAAGTTCATGACTAGAAAATTACTTTTAATGTGCTAAAATTGATGGAGTATCTAGCTATTAGAAAAAAATAGTAAATGTTACATAATGGATACTATTGATTATTTAATTAATAGTCATTTTAGAGAGAGATATGAAGTCAAAATACTTCAACGAGAAATAAAGGATGAAAATGAAATTGATTTGCAAGATAAATTAAATGAGATAAGTACTAAGGATTCAAACTATTTTAAGGAAAGTTTTGAGATTTCGAACACTGTTGAAAATAATAAACCTCTAATTTCTTCAATAGAAAAACCTCCTGAACTTGAGATGAAAGTACTCTCTACTCATTTGAAGTATGCTTATCTAAGGAATTTATCTATATTACTTATAATAATATCCTTAGATTTAACTAAAGATTAAGAAGAAAGATTAATGGACACATTAAAAATTCATAAGAAAGCTTTTGGATGGATATTAGTTGATATGAAAGTAGTTAGCCTTCAATCTGTATGGATAGAATTTTAATGGAAAATAATCATAAACCTAGGGCATATCCTCAAAAGAGTTTGAATCCTATCATGAAAGATGTTGTGAAGAAAGATATTTTAAAGTGATTAGATGCTATAATTATTTATCCTATTTCTGATAGTGATTAGGTTAGTCCTATTCATTTTGTTCCTAAGAAATAGGAAGTGACAGTAGTTGTAAACGAGGAGAACAAATTAATCCCAATAAGAAAAGTCACTGGGTGACACATCTGTATTGATTATAGAAAATTAAACCTCACAACTAGGAAGGATCACTTTCCTCTACTAATGTTGGATAGGCTAGCAGGGCATCACTATTTCTGCTTTTTAGATGGATCTTCTGGATACTACCAAATACCTATAGCTTCTTAGGATAAAAAAAGACAACATTTACTAGTTCATATGGGTCTTTCACTTTTAGAAGAATGTTTTTTGGTTTGTGTAATGCACCTGACACTTTTCAAAAGTGCATGATATCTATTTTCTGTCATTTAATTTAGAGAGGAATTGAATTTTTCATGTGTGATTTCTCAGTTTTTGGAACTGCTATTGATTCATGTTTAGATCATTTAGCTAAGGTTTTAAAACATAGTGAAGGACGAATTTAGTTTTCAATTAGGAAAAATGTATATTTATGGCTGCAGGAGGATTATGTTAGGACATAAGATTTCTAAAAATGGCAAGTAGGTAGATTTGACTAAAATTAAATTTATTGTTGAGTTAGTCTCTTTACTAGTAGATTTCTGTATTTCTTTTCTTTTAATTCTTCTAAAATTCCTTAGTGTGACAAATTACAGTCATTTTTGAAATGAATAGAAAATTGAAATTCTTAACTTGATTACTGAATATCCTATATATTTTAGTTTTAACTTGAATTATTGAAATTTTTTTTAAAAGTTTCACTTTCACATTTATGGGGCAAAATTATAAGTTTCTTCAAGTAAAACCCACTACTATAAGTTATTATATTTGCTTTACATAATACAAAGTTTACTTGTCAACAAGTAAGGTTTAAGTTTTGATGAATTGACACGCCTTAAAATTTCCTCTTTTTATGTGTATTTCATGCTTATTTTTAATGATGTTGTGCTGTACTAAAAGGTATTTTGTGTGTTTTTTATTTTAGTTGCAAGAAATAGTGTTTAAGAGAAACAGAAGCAAAATAGAGCAAAAAAGGGTTAAATAAAGCCAAAAGGCATATAAGATGACTTGGCGCCTAGGCTCCAGGGAGGCTCAATGGCGGGCGCCTAGGTGCCATAAACAATTTTGCCAATATTCAATAAATTTGGGTGAATTTTGAAATGGTGCCTTAAGTGACCCTCAGTTATTTTTAAAGCTCTATATATAGAAGGTATTTTTAAATTTCCAAAGAGGGGAAATAGAGAAAACTTCATTTTTTAGTAGTTTAGGCCACTATAGGAGTGGGCGGCCACTATAGTGGGAGTTTGGTAATTATAGAATCTTGTGCGAGTCTAGTGGAGTCAAGTTTTATTAGAAAACTTCAACGGATTGCTTGAAGAGAAGTTTGAGATAAGTATTTGTACTTTTGTTTAAGATTCATCTTGTAAACTTAGTATATATATATATAAATGTTTTTTTGTTATCCCTATGATTTTTGAGTATTTTTCTTTTCTTTTCTTTTCTTTCTCCTGGCAATAACAAACCTCTGATTCCTTCAATAGAAAAACCTCCTAAACTTGAGATGAAAGTACTCTCTACTCATTTAAAGTATGCTTATCTACGAAATTCATCTACATTACCTGTAATAATATCCTCAGATTTAACTAAACATCAAAGAAGAAAGATTAATGGACACATTGAAAAATCATAAGAAAGCATTTGCATGGATATTAGCTGATATGAAAGGAATTAGCCTTTAATATGTATGCAAAGAATTTTAATGGAAGATAATCATTTACCTAGGGCTGATCCTCATAAGAGATTGAATCCTATCATGAAAGATCTTGTGAAGAAAGAAATTTTAAAGTGATTGGATGTTGGAAATATTTATCCTTTTTCTGATAATGCTCGGGTTAGTTCTATTCATTGTGTTCTAAAGAAAGGGGGAGTGAAAATAGTTGTAAACAAAAAGGACAAATTAATCTCAACAAGAAAAGTCACTGGGTAGCACATCCGTTTTAAATATAAAAAATTAAGCCTCACAACTAGGAAGGATCACTTTCCTCTATCCTTTCTAGACTAAATGTTGGATAGGCTAGCAGGGCATTGCTATTTCTACTTTTTTTATTGATATTCTGAATACCACTAAATACATCTAGCTTTTAAGGATAAAAAAGACAACATTTACTAGTTCAGATGGGACTTTCGCTTTTAGAAGAATGTCTTTTAGTTTGTGTAATGCACCTGCCACTTTTCAAAGGTGTATGATATCTATTTTTTGCAATTTAACTAAGAAAGGAATTGAAGTTTTCATGGACTATTTCTCAGTTTTTGGAGCCTCTTTTGATTCATGTCTAGATCATTTAGCTAAGGTTCTAAAAAACTATGAAGAACAAATTTAGTTTTCAATTGAGGAAAATGTAAGTTTATGGTCTCTGGAGGAATTTTGTTAGGACATAAAATTTCTGAAAATGACATGGAAGTTGATCTAGCTAAAATTCAAGTTATTACTGATTGACCACCTTCTACGTCAGTGAGAAGAGTAAGAAGTTTTCCAGGATATGCTGGGTTCTACAAGTGGTATATTAAAAAATTTTAAAAATTACTAAGCCTCTATGTCATCTTTTGTAAAAAGACATGAATTTTGATTTTAATGAGGAATGCCTAAATACTATCAATTTATTAAAGGATAAATTAATCTCTGCACCTATTATTGTTTCATCCGATTGAAAAACACTATTTGAACTTATGTGTGATGCAAGTGATTATGCTATTGAGGCAGTATTAGGGCAAAAACATGATAAGATTTTTAAATTTATTTACTATGCCAGTAAAACCCTTAATGAAGCTCCAATTAATTATACAACCACTAACAAAAAATTATTAGCGATAGTATATCCTTTTGATAAATTTAGACCTTATCTCAATAGGATGAAATGTATTGTGCATACTGATCATTCTACTAATAAATATTTGATGCTGAAGAAGGATTCAAAACCACGATTAATTAGATGGGTTCTTTTGATGCAAGAATTTAATTTTTAAGTAGTATATAAGAAAGGTATCGATAATCAAATTGCTAATCATTTATTGAGGCTATAGCAATTAAATTATGGTGATAATGATATTGACATAAATAAAAATTTTCCTGATGAACAGTTATACTCTGTTTTTAAGTGGTGTACTTTGTGGTATGTTGATATAGTTTACTACCTTGTTAGTAATATTTTACCCTAAGGATTAGACAACCACTAGAGGAAATAGTTGTTGTACGATGTAAGATTTTACTTTAAGACGACCCTTATTTAAATTAATAATGTAAGGACTTAGTGATCAAAAGATGTGTGCCTTTTGAAGAAACCAAGGAAATCATTACGAAATGTCATGAATCTAATTTTTGGGGACATTTTAGAGTGGATAGAACTTGATGTAAAATTTTACAATCTAAATTTTATTACCATGCAATATTTAAGGATGATAATACTTATGTGAAAACTTGCCTATAAATTTTACATTGGAAGTTGAAATTTTTGATATATGGGGTTTAGATTTTATGGGACCATTTGTGCCATCTTCTGAAAATTTTTATTAGTTGTGGATTATGCTTCAAAATGGATTGAAGCTGCTACTTTACCTCATTCTAATGCATAAAGTGTTGTTAAATTTTTAAAGAAAAAATATTTTACTAGATTTGGAATGCCAAGAGTGATCATTACATATGAGGGAAGCCATTTTAAGAACTTTAAGATTGAAACATTATTGATGAAATATAAAATTAATCATCAAATTGCCACAACTTATCACCCTCAAACAAGTGGTTTATAAGAAATATCCAATCGTGAAATTAAAGGCATTTTGGGAAAGAATGTAAATCTGAATAGGAAGGATTAGTCTGCTAAACTTTATTTTGAATTATGGGCTTATAGGACTGCTTACAAAACTCTTACACGAATGACACCATATATGCTTATAATTGGAAAGGCTTGTCACTTGCCAGCTGAATTAGAACATAATGCTTATTGAATGATAAAGAAATTTAATTATAACATGAATGAAGTTGGTCAAAAATGATTATTGCAGTTAAATGCGCTCGAGGAAAATAGAAATGAATCTTATGAGAATGCTAGAATTTATAAAAAAAAAAGATAAAAAATTGGCATGATCAGAAGATTTTAAGAAAAGATTTTGAGCTTGGATAAGAGGTTTTGTTATGCAATACTTGATTGAAATTATTTCCCAAAAAATTTAAGTCCAGATGGTCGGGGCCATTTATTATGATAAAAGCCTATACTTTTGGTGCTGTGGATATTAAAGATAAAAAACAGAACGAATAATTAAAGAAAACTGAAATCAACTAAAACCTTACATTTGTGAAAAAAAGCATTTTGTATGAAGAAATTCTGATGTTGGGTACCTGAGTAAGACATTGGATACGTGAGGCTGATAACGTTAAACCAAGCGCTTTCTATGAGGTATCCCATAGTTATCTATGTGGATTGATTTATGATTTTTATTATTGTGGACTGTATGATCTAATATTAAGACTTACTAAATCTGAGGAGGCACAAATACACTAATTTGATGATTGGAACGCGATTGTGACTTGAAAAATTATAGCAAGGAGAAACAGTGTTTACCGAAGCACTGGTGCCTAGGCGCCAAACATGGCCCAAAATGCCAGAATTTGGTAAGCATGGAGCCTAAGCACCAGAATCTGGCACCTAGGTGCCCAAATTTTTATATGTGGGTAAATCTGCCTATGAAAAATTTAACCTAAATTTTTTTATTAAAACCCCCAAATCTCATCCCTTAAAGTCAGAACTTCAAACTTAGGTCTGAGAGAACAGGAATTGGAGAAGTTTTGAGTGCTTATGTTATGTTTCTTGCCCAAGTGGACAGTAGAAGCAACTGTGCTGCAAGTGAGAAGAAGACAATGCCCAGGGATGCCCAACCTTACTTTAATGGCTTTCTATCACTAAGTTTGGAGCAGATCACCGACAAACTGATGAAGGTTAAAGAGGGGATTGTAATTCTGCACAACAAGCTCATTGATATGTACCACCAATACGAGCATTTAAAGTGGTATATAAAACTCTAATTCAATCATTTTTTAGTTATCAAGACTATCAAGTAAATATGTATCACAATAACATGTGGATCAGGGAAAAAGTTGCTGAGGAATATCCTCATGCTTATTTCTACCACCTGTACGATCACAACTTTCTATCAATCGAAAAGGTGGAGGATAATGGTGCCAATAATTACTAATCAATGGAAGCATTTCTGAGGATTTTATGTGTTAAATATGTGTGTGATTTCAATTAGTGTGTCGACTCTAGCTGAGGGTGTGTTTGGTACTACGAGAAGTTTAGCATTTTTATTAGCATTGGCTTGATCTGTTGTATTACTTTGATATGTCTGTTGTATTAAAACTTGATTATTAGTAATGAAATTGTATTAAGTTTGTGAAAATTATGGCGTGTTTGAATGTTACAATGAATTGATTTTTTGATGTTATAATGGAGTAAGTCTTCGGGAGGGAGAAATTTTTTGAAAAAAAAACTAAACTTTGTTTGTCCTCAATAAACTATATATTTTTAAAATTATTTTAACACAACTTGTGGTATGTGATGTTAACTTTAGATAATTATATTTTTTATTTTACAAATGTTATATTAAACTTAAGTAAAAGTTTTTAAAGGGTAACTCTAAAAGTTAAGATATTTTGTATAAAAGTGTACGAAAATGCTTTTACATTTTAGAGTAAGAAAATTTGAATTTTTGAAACATTAAGGATTTTAGAGCTACACGTTTAAAAAGAATTCGAGAAACTATAAAAATTATTACTTCAATAATAAACATTTTTAAGTAAAGAAATGTGAGAAATTTTTAACTTTAGGAACAAGATAGTGAAGTTCAAATCATTAAACGCTATTTAGATATAGTAATCCTCATATGAAAAAGAAAAGAAAAGAAATGATTGAAAATGATCCTGAAAGAAAAAGAAAAGGAAAAATGAAAAGAAAAAGAAAAGCTAAAATGAAAAAAAAACATGTGGAGAGAAGCTTGAGGAGATGCCTAATTAAAAATTGGCTTCACTTGAATTTTCTTAAAGGAAAAAACTTATTTACACTTACGAACTTTTAAAAGTATTAGTGTCTTTACTAGTAGAGTTCTCCTACAATTCTTTTCTTTTAATTCTTCTAAAATTCCTTAGTGTGACAAATTACAATTATTTTTGAAATGAATAGAAAATCGGAATTCTTAACTTGACTATTGAATATCATATATATTTTAGTTTTAACCTAAATTATAGAAATTTTTTGAAAAGTTTTACGATCACATTTATGGGGCAAAACTATAAGATTCTTTAAGTAAAACCCTACCATAAGTTATTATACTTGCTTTACAAAGTGCAAAGGTTACTTGAGGATAAGTAATGTTTAAGTTTGGGTGAAATGACATGCCTTAAAATTACCTAATTTTATGTGTGTTTCATGCTTATTTTTAATGATATTTTTCTTTAATGAAAGGTACTTTGTGTATTTTATTTCAGGTGCAAGAAATGGAGTTTAAGAGAATAAGGAGCAAAAATGGAGCAAAAATGGGTCAAATGAAGCCAAAAGACATATAAGATCACTTGGCAACTAGGCGCTATGGAGGCTTGATCGCGAGCGCTTAGGCACTATAAACGGTTTTGCCAACATTGAATGAATTTAGATGAATTTTGAAGAGGTGCCTTAATTGACCCTTAGTTATTTTCAGAGCTCGATATATAGAAGACATTTCTTCACGTCCAAGTAGGAGAAAAAGAGAAAAAACTTAATTTTTTTTAGTTGTTAGGCCACTATAGGGGTGGGCGGCCACTATAAGGGTGGGCAGCCACTATAGTGGGAGTTTCGTTATTGTAGAGTCTTGTGTGAGACTTGTGGAGTCAAGTTCTGTTGGAAAAGTTCAGAGGATCGTTTGGGTGGTCCCCCAAACCCTAAGCCTATGGTTAAGGTATGGCTAAGACCAGCACATGGAAGATCTGAATGGAAGTTTCCTTTGGTCCAATTCTCAAGTAGGGTGATCTTACGTTTTTCACATCCAATGGACCTTATTTCACAAAGATTTGCCCACCTTGGACCCAAACACCCCCAAGTTCACCAAATTACCAAATTGCCCCTAGACCTTAAATTTTCCAAAATTTCCAAAAATTAGCCAAATTCTCCAAATCTCTTCAAAAATCATTTCAAACCCTTACAAACCACTCAAATTAGCCAAAATGCCTCAAAATTTCCAAAATTCCTAAAATATCCATAAAATCCCAAAAATTACTAAAATACCCTTCATACCCCAAAAATTACAAAAATTTCCAAAGTCTCCAAAATTACACCAAATATCCCCAAAATCAATTTGAACTACTCTATTTGGCCCAATTTGACCAAATCAACCCATTTTGACCAAAAGCACCAAATTGCCCCTTTAAGCCAAAAATCCCCTAATCACCCCAATGGCCTTCCAATCGACTTCAATCCTTCCTAATTTCAATTCTAAATTCAAATTCATCATCCCCAATTCCAATTGAAACCAAATATAAGCCCAATTTCAAACCCAATTTATAACCTAAATATAAAAGCCCCAAATTTGACCATGACCCAATTTCCCTAAATTAAACCACATGATTAAATCAATTACCCAAAATCATTTAAAAAATCACCACAATACTTTTAAAAACTCTTCATGACAATCATCCACACCAAGTTACTCAATAAATTGGACCTAATCCAAGCTCAAGCCCAACTTAGCCTAAATTGAACCCAAAATCCCCAAGAGTGAGTTCAAGCCATACACTTGACCAAATTTAACCAAATTGACCAAGCTAAACTCACCACAACCATCTGGTGGACCCTAGGGACCAGCCTGGATTCAATTAGCCTAATCTATATGGTTCGTGGACCAAGGGTCCCCTAATTTGGGGAATATCTTCTCATTTTTTTACCAAACCAAAAATATCTTTGCCCCAAGCCATCACCATTGCACTTATTCACCATTAGGGTCTGACCTCTGGCTCGCCTGACCACGTGACCACCTCCTCTGCCTTGGTCAACCGACCTAGTTACTTGAGGAGCCAAAACAAAGAGCCACCCTACCTTAAGTTAAACCCAATATAACCTAGCCAATGTGTCAACCTTGATTTGTCACTTGTGCCTCTTAGCCCTCCACCTTAACTCCCCGATGCACCCAACAGCCACCGCTGAGCTCAGCCCAACGACCATGGCTATAAGTTGAGCTCCTCATGGCCAAAGAGGAGAGTGCTCAAAATCTAGGGGAAACTCTGCCAAAATCTCATCAGAGCTCCTTCAGACCTTCTTGAGTGCAAGCACACTCTTTCCAGCCTCCGAAACCCAATACCCTGAGTCAATTTTTCAGGCCAATTCCTTGCCAGAACTAGGACATAATTCCCCACTTCACCAGCCCACTAAAGTTAAATTAATTGTACCCACACCATCCCCAAACTGAGAGGAGTTGATCCACCACAAAAGCCCTATCACATACCCTCTCTAACGTAGCTCAAGATTAACACCTGAAAATTGGTTTGATCGAAATCATACCTAGATGATTTACCACAGCATATTAGCTCATATGAAAGCTCATTGGATCCCTCTGAAGTTTCTGCAACCATCTGATTGAGGCAACACCTCTCAGACAAAGGTATCAAACTTTCCCCTCAATTAGAGCTTAATTTGATTCTCCATGCATATAAACTATATTTTATACCGTATAAATCATATAGATGTGTTTGTCTAGAGTAAATGAAAGGGTAGGAACAAACCCAAAGTGATTTGGTTGAGTCTAGCTCGAAGATCTTAAGGTTTTATGTGGACAGATTTCGTGTTACAGCAGTTGGTAAGGATGACGGAGGACCGTTCGATCGCTAGTGTATCAAATGAAGGGTTACGATTGCGTTGGTTGAGTCTAGCTTGAGTCTTAGGATTTTAGTGTGTACGCTCTCATGTTACACCAGTTGGGGAGGATGATGTGAACCGCAGGATGACGAGGCACTGAAATGGCTGAGAGCGTCAAATGGCGGAGCGCCACGTGGAAAGATTGGAGTTGTTTAGAATGACGCGGTGCTGACTAGATTAAGTAGAAAAATAGGATTTTCTGGATTTATTTAATTTAACAAAATTTGAAATTTTATAAATTGGTGTAGCGAAATTCATAAAAGTAAAATAAAAATACCATGTTGCTCGGTGAACAGAGAATAATGTTGAACAAAAATTAAAATTATTTGGTCTATCTCCCATTTTTAATAAATTAAATAGTCACTTTATGTTTTAATTTTAATTAAGTGTAAACTAATGATCATGGCTTAGGATTTTAGGGGTTTGTTCCTCATGATAGTGGGGATGTTTTATGATTTTTCTAATGTCAGAAAGCATCTCTACACATGTTACCATAATTTCTAAGTTTAGATGACTATTTTGTTTTAATTAATTATATAAATTAAAAATATGAATCATAAAATTATGAGACTTGTTTTGGTAGGTTCGTCATGGTCAGAGGATGTTTGGAAAATTATAAATTAAATAATAGTATTTATGTAAATTATTATAGTTAATAAACCCTAAAAAACTCATAAAAATTAAAATAAATTTATTATATTTCAAATATTAACAAAATTAATTCAACACTATAAATAATACTTATTTTAACTCACTGTAAAATTTGAAATTTACTTGCTTAGTTTTTATCAGTAAAATTGATTTTTCATGTAAAATGGCATTTTGGCATTAAATTAATTATAATAAATTGCATATAATTAGGAAAATTATGAAAAGTGGTTTTTTGAGATCCTTGTAGCCAGGCGATTCAGAAGGCTCCCGAAGCCTGGGTTACAAAGATGATATACGTTGATGAGATTCCTCAACAGGAGGAACTCAAATTGCCCGAAACCTCTCCTCTCCTCTGAGAGAGTAGTTTTCATCCACTAATGGATAATAATATACATGAGAGCATTGACAAGATTGCCTCTGCTCTGCCAATACTTTATGGTCATGGTGAAGATAGGGAGAAGCCCACCCATATCACCAGAGTCCGTACAATATTTGAGAGATTGGCTGCTAAGGAATGGTGTTCAGTTGCGAAGTTACTCAAACAAGTAGGATGCACAGTGTGAGCCTAGATGAAGAAAGAAATTTTAAGAGATGTCAGATTTGCTCGTAAGTTTTAGAAATTAGTTCAAGTTTTACTAGCATGTATTTTGTCAGATTCCATTTTGGAAGTTGATTCAATACAATTACAAATACTACCGTTGTTGCTCCAGGGCATGTAGGACGTCAACCGGTCAAGTCACGACTGGGTTCGAGAGAACTGCCCACTGTTATTCAAAAGGTTGTTCTGGAGAAAGTTAAGGGGAAGAAGTTACCTGATGATGGATTTGGTCTGCACCATAGAGAGCATACCTCTCTTCGACGCACCAATGCCTCCGTTAAGACACTCTGTTTAAAGGCATCGTTGACAAAGAAGAAGGTGTGGGTACTCAAGTTTGCCACACCAACATTGTTGGATAAGCCCTCAAAAAGAGTCAGTGGAATAAAGCAAAGGTCCAAGGTAACAATTTTTTTTACCAAGTTTGATGTACACAGGGAGGATGCTCAGGAGCGTCCTCCAGTTTTCAAGAAAATTTAGGAAAAGGTCGTTGAAGAAAAAGTTGAAAAACTCAGAGCCAAAATTTCTGAATTTTCTAGAGAGAATGGGGTGGCCATCGATGATGATGAAGATTTTGATTTTAATGGTTATCTCGATGAAGAGTTCATGGGCATTAATGTCATCGAGGTTAGAGTCACTTCATCTGCGCACGATGCCCTACCTCTTATTGATGGGAACGCCGTAGATGACTTGCGTAGGATTGTCCTGCTAGGTGATGAACAGATCAGTCAAATGGAGAAAAGAATGGAAGAGATGACCACCATCAAGGCCACCATGGCTACAGTTCATGGACAGTCCTAGTTGTAGCCGTTAGGTTCTCTAGAAGTCAACCAGCTAAAGATTGTTCACATTACAGACGAAAGGAGAGAAGTTACCTTCGCTAATAGAGATGATCAGTAGAAGAAGGATTCCCCACAAAGTGTAATACCAGAGGAAGATATCAAGTAGTTGGTCAAACAACAATTTTGGGAGGCCATAACCCAATCCAAGGGTGGTGCATCAATTTCAAAAGGTAGACCTTACCTGGAGGAGTTTGATGCCATACCCTACCCCAATGGTTTTGTGTCGCCAAACTTTAAAACATTTGACGGGACTGAGAATCCCAGACAGCGTGTAGCACATTTCCGAGCCAATTGTGGCAATACCAGAGGTAATGAAGCGTTTCTTTTCCATCAGTTTCTCAGCAGCCTATTAGGGATCACCTTTGACTGGTATGGTGAGCTACCCAATGGGTCAGTGAAGATGTTTGTTGAGTTGAAACAGATGTTTGTAAAGAGATTTGTGGGAGCACAACACCACATTACGATAGGAGATCTTGTAATTGAGCGGTAGAAGCCAAACGATACCTTGGTAGATTGCATATTGAGGTGGCAAAATTTAACAATGAGGTGTGAACCTCAGCTACAGGAACAACATGCGATTGAGATTTTTCTCAGGAGCATACATGGACCAGTAGCTTTCATGCTTAAGGAGATTACCATCAAGTCATTTTATAACTTACTCAGTAAGGCCAACAACTTTCAGGAAGAAATCAAGCAAATAGATTCCCAAGAAAAGTCAGAGAAGTCCAGAAAAACTAATATATTCAAGAAGAAGTCTGGGATAGTGGCGACAATGGATAAAGGAAAGTAACTGATAAAGATTCTAATTGAGCAGTCACAACAGAGTCATCAGTAGTCGTCTCAATATGGCCAGCCTCAGCATCAGTTCCCTCAGAAGTATGGTCATTCCAGCCAGTAGCAGAGAGCATACAAGACAGGTAACAGACAGGGTTTGACGATCGCAAAATGGATAAAAAGAGTATACTCCTTTAAAGATGAAGCTGTACCAAAGATGTTCAGGATTCTGATGAAGAGGTCTGAGCTCAAATTACTCGAGCCAAAGAAGCCAGAAGAGGTTGAAAAGATAGACCAACCCAACCACTGTCTGTATCACAGGCTACTTAGACACACCATAGAGAGCTGTTTCAGTTTCAAGGAATGGCTCAAGAGGAATTTTAAAGAAGGGAATATAATAATTTTGAAAGAATATTTAAAAGAACCTAAAATAGGTTCTATAAATATGATTTTGGTTGAGCTAATTACTCTGATAGAGCCAAATTTGGAGGAAGATGGTTAGAGCATAGTTTGGAGCAGATTATCCAAGAAGATACTTGATTAGATTCAAACCGCTTCAGTACAAGACGTCGCTCAGAGTCTACAGCCTATCAAGCCCAAGTTGGAGATTTCACCAGAGAAACTACTGTAGCCAGACAAGAAATTGGACATGATCGTGAAGACTGATAGCGCGAGGGGTAGGATAGGGGCTACCTCTGTTAGATTGGTTGTCTCGAATTCAGGGGAGAAAATCCTCAAACTCTTGACCGTGTATGATTATCTTTTTGCCTATCTTGGGACTGTTAAATATAATGATTATGATTTTGGCTATGTTTTAACTATCTCTAGTGATGATGTAACTGACTATGACCAATCTAACTCTGATCTTGATTCCCAAAGCGATCCTCAAATCGCACTTAAGTCCATTGAGTCTGTTAACAAGAATGAAGAAAATGCTGACGACATCTATTATCATAGTTCCTAGAGCGATGAGCCAGTCCTTGAGTGTCAAGGGGCACCGCTCACCATAGATTTGCATTTCTCTGATATAGAAGAAGTACCAAAAGTTTTTCCTTCAACATCACAAGATGAATAAGAAGAGATTATAGAAATGAATCTAAGGAGTGGAAAGGATTTACCCTCGAGAATGGCTCCAATAGACAAAGGAAAGCAAATTGTTACTTAAGAAGAGTCGCCTCCAACAATAGAAGAAATATCTATTCCAAGTAATATTGAAGGCGCATAAAAGTGGATTATAATGTACTAACTCATCTTAGTAGATTGTCGACCAAACTAAGCATCTACGATGCTCTTATCCTAGAAAAGGAGATGTGGGAAGCTCTAGTTATGACTTTGCTTGACCCATAAACTTGCTTAGCTTAGTTGGCCAGCACATCGTTGGATGAAGTTTGTTTGTTGAAAGAAAAACCTGGGGTAACTTTTACCTACAAAGATCTGTTGCTTGGTACCACTGATCATAGCCAGACACTCTACATTTCAGTCAACATTGACAGATTTTTGCTTTCCAGAGTTTTGGTAGATCCAGGAGTGTCACTCAACTTAATGAGTTTACAGACATTAACTTACTTGGACATTGATGCTCAGAAGCTCACTACTGATAGAATGATGCTAAGAGGATTTGATTAGAAAGGATAAAGAGCTCTTCAATCAATCACACTGCTCATGAAAGTTAGAGAGCTATTAACAGTCGCAAATTTCCATTTCATCCACGTAGAGACCTCATTCAATGCCTTGCATGGTCGATCGTGGACATTAGTGTATCAAGTATTTCAAAGAAGGACAAGAGCATTGCATCAAAGGGGATTTACAACTGTTTTTAGTTCGTGAGATAGACATTCATGAAGACACCACCTACTATGCCTCTTTGAAGAAGGCTGTCTTTTCCCTTGGGGTCGTGCCAATTGAGATGGAAGATTCAGAAAGATTAGAAGAACAAGGAAATTCAACTCTGCTTCAACGACCTACTGCCACATCTTTGCAACAAGCTGGTAGTGGTTCTTTTAGCCCACACACACAAGATCAAGGATGGGGACGGGGACGTGGACGAGGAAAAACCAACCTGATTGTTGAATGGAAGAGGCTGACCATCACCTTAATGTGGAAGAAAGTTCCGATGAAGAGATGATGATGATAAAATAGAAGAAACCACAGTTCAAGATTTCCTTGGAGGACATGGAGAAAAGTGAATACGAGTCGATGTACAATCGGATCAACCATTATATGCATGTCATAACCCTTACTCCAATCCACCATCAAAAGTTCGAGAGTCTAGAGGTCAAGGAAGTTCATAGTGTTGATTTTAAGCCGATCAAGTTCTACCGTTCTTCTTCTACTTCCAGCTCTAAAAATCATGTAAATCTGGAAAAAGAGGATTTTAATGAATTAATGAAATTATCATTTGGCTACTTTTGTCCTTATTCAGTAAGGACATGTGCCATAGTAGAAGCCTAAAGATAAGCTACAACTTCTTAAGAAGTTATGGAATGTTAAAAGTCAAACTCCCAATTCAAAAGAGGGTCTCGGATTTAGTATGTAGGGCCAGTCCATGACTCAAAATTGTGCATGGTTATTACTAGCGAGTCGGAAGAGGATTGCCTCGATGTAGAAGATGACCTGAAGATCAGCCGATAGATGATGCTACATCAGAATTTGAAGAAGAGATCAAGACAACTGTCAATGAATTGAAGGAAGTCAACCTTGAGACTGAGGAACAGCCCTGACCAACCTTGAAAAGTTTGTTACTCAGTAAGGAAGAATTTACAGAATTAATCAACTTTTTGTCAGAATTCAAAAATTTCTTTACCTAGAGGTGTGATGAAATGCAAGGATTATCTGCAGAAGTTACAGTACACAATCTCAGGGTGGACTAAGACATGACTCCAATAAAATAAGCTCCAAGAAGAATGCGCCTCAAAATAGAGCAACAAGTCATTTTTGAGGTGAAGAAATCAATAGATGCCAAATTTGTAAGAGAATAACAATACCTGAGATGGCTAGCCAATATCGTGCCAGTTAAGAAGAAAAATGGACAAATCTGTGTATATGTCAATTTCAGGGATTTAAATAAAACATGTCTAAAAGATGAATTCCCCCTACCGATACCAGATTTAATGGTGGACACCACATCGACACATGGGATTTTCTCCTTCATGGATGGATTGTCATGATACAATCAGATCAAGATGGCTCTAGAAGATACAACACTTACAACTTTCAAAAAACCAATAAGATTCTTTTGCAACACAGTGATATCGTTTTATTAAAAAATGCCAGAGCAACTTACCAACGAGATATGAAAAAGATCATTGATGACCTCATCCACAATCGAGTGAAGCGTTATGTGGGTGACTTGCTCATCAAGAGCAAGCAACTAATAGTCCACTTGTACGATTCGAGGATCGTGTTTGAACAATTATGATAATATAATCTCAGCAGGAATCCCTTAAAGTGCGCCTTTGGCATTACCTCCGGGAAATTTCTAGGATTTTTTGTTCGTCATTTGGAATCGAGATTCGAACCACATAAAATTAAAGCTATCTTGGAAATGCCTCCTCCTAGAACCTTGAAACAGCTATGTTCTTTGCAAGGTAAATTACAATACCTGAGACACTTTAATTTTAATCTCTTTGGAAGGTTTTAGCCATTCTCACCATTAATTAAAAAGGATGCCAAATTTGTTTAGGAAGATAAATGTCAGCTGGCCTTTGAGGACGTTAAGTAATATTTAATGAAACCTCTTTTTTTTGGAGCCCCTATCATGGGAAAACCATTGATACTTTATATCACGGCCTTAGATGACTCTCTCGGAGTCCTGCTAGCTTAAGTCAATGATGAGGATAAGGAAAACACACTCTAATACTTGAGTCGATGTCTAATACTGATGGAGGTAAAGTGTCCTCCTATTGAAAAGCATAGACATTTCATTCTTTCTCATATGATTACCCTTATTTCAAAATTTAATATGTTGAAATATTTGATGACCTGACCAACACTTTGCTGACATCTAGCAAGGCGGTCGATGATTTTTTTGCAATTTGATATAAATTTTGTGCCCCTTCATGCTATTAAAGGACAAATTCTTGTAGATTTTCTAGTAGCACACCAACTTCCAGCTGAGTCCCCTCTTAGCGATGATCTACCAGATAAGCAGGTACTACAAGTGAAATAGTTCAGTGCCAAACATTGGGAAAGGTACTTCAATGGAGCTTTGTCAGCCAAAAGAGACAAAGGATCAAGAATAGTTATACCAGGCAAAACAGAAGTCAATGTAATATTACACCAGATCAGAGCATGTTGAGATTCTCGTACCACCTGAAAGAGCTATGCATAAATAATGAAGCAGAGTATGAAGCATTAATCACCGGATTAAAATTAGCAATCTCGATGGACATAGCAGACATTGCCATCTATACAAACTCACAAATCATCATTCAACAGATCACTGGATAGTAAAAGATTTTGAAACTAAGATTAGTGGAATACCATCAGTATACAATGAAGTTGTTGGAACAGATTCCCAGTATGACATTTATAGGATTCCTTGGGGAGTGTTGACCTCATTTTTGGTTGATGTCTAGTTTTTTCCTCTTTAGTAGCCTAAGGTCTAGCCATAGTTCTTATAAAACTAGAAAAGGCACCCTCACCACTAGAAATTCCAAACTCTTCTCTACTCAACTTGAAGTTCCACATGTTGGTTTCAACCTCTAAATACTTAGTAGGTAGGGTCACTGTGGGGGAAACACAAGATGAGTCACCCTTAGGAATGTTGGACCTTAAGGTTGACCCTGGGTGTTGGTCTGGAGCTAAGGAACTCACAACACTCACTACACTTATCTGCACCCACAATCACTCACAGCACTGAACTCAAATTTCTAGCCTAGGTCCCTTGATCTTTTGGGATACTCATGCAATGGTCCTCTAAACTTACTAGCTCTAGGCTATGGTTTGGCTAAGACCACTATCTAAAGGACCCAAAATGGGGTTTTCATTGGTCCATGGCTTGTTGGTGATGGTTGGTACCTCAACTCTACCAAAATACTCATCTTGGCCTTTTACCCCTAAAACACCCCCAAATTACCAAAATACCCCTCCATAACCCAAAATCCCAAAAATTCCCAAAAAATCTTAATAAATACCAAATATTCCCAATTTCATTTTTCCCAACTAACACATGACCCAATTTGTCCAATTTGACCATCTTTAACCAAAATCCCCAAGTCAACTACCACATGACCCACTTTGGCCAATTTGACCATCTTTAACCAAAATCCCCAAATTGCTCTTAAAGACCCAAATTTCCCCAAATCCAACTCAAATGTCCATAAATTTGATCTCAATTGAGAAGACCCAAATTTCCCCAAATCCAACTCAAATGTCCATCAATTGGGTCTCAATTGACCCCAAATCCAATCCTAAACTCAAATTCACGACCCAAATTTCCCCAAATCCAACTCAAATGTCCATCAATTTGATCTCAATTGACCACAATTTCAATCCTAAACTCAAATTAACTTTTTATATGACCAAAATAAACCAAATAAAAGCCTAATTGGCCCATGATTTGAGCCCAATTTTGAGTTAGGTTAAAACCCCAACTTTGGCCTTATGACCTAATCTCACCAAATTGAACCCATAGCCTAGTCAATTGGCCCCAACTAATATTTTAAAATCTTGATAAAATTTATATACATCAAAATCAACCATCAATTAGCCCTGGTGAAGCCTCAAATCCATTTGATTTTGGCCTAAATCCAAAATTCCCAAATTTAGCCCCAAATTGGCCAAGTTCACAAATTTCACCAATTAATATCCTTAACCTCCAAATTGGCATCCAATTCATGTTGAAAACTCCTCATGAGGTCCCTATTGACCATTTACAGCAATCAATATGGACTTAGCTCAAGGCTAACCCAAGCTAGACCCAAGCCTGACCCAACATGACCCAAATTGATTAAAGTTCAAAATTCCCTCAAATTGATCCTTCAATTGAACGAAAAACCGATGACCAAATTAATTAAAGTTCAAAATTCCCTCAAATTGACCCTCCAATTGGCTCAAAAAACACTTCCATCCTTCACCAAAGTTGTTCCTTATGATCATCTACACCAAATGCAACAATTAATTGGGCTAATAGACATGGATAGCCTAGACCAAACCCAAGACTTGGTCATTTTCACCCATTTGGACCCATGCACTAAATGTGACCTAACCACCCTAAAGTCACCAAATTAACTCCACCCCAGCCATTAGTTGGATTTAGTGACCAGTCCAAACGCTACAAAACCACCTAAATTATGCCATGGACCAAAGTTCCACCAAACTAAGGGATATTATTTCCAAAAATGCATGTGCTTAAGATATCATTACCAAAATTAGGTATTATTACACTAAATTGTTGTGACATATTCCCCTCGGTTCCCTGAGCTCCTAGCCACCTCCCCCAAGCCGGCTGGCTAGCCTAGTGGCCAGAAGAGCTAAAAATCGAGAGCCACCCCCATGGAATCAACCTAGAGGCCAGCTCATCCAAATCAAATTGAAGAGCTCCTCTGCCCTCCACCTAAGCACCCCAATGCACCCAAACTTGTACCCTGAGAGCCACCCCATGACCATTTTTATAAAAAAACTCACCTCCACGGCCATGGGAGGGGTGCTAAATTTTTCTCAAAGAGAGCCTCCTAAATCACTCACAGAGCTTCCTTGAGACCTCCACAGCCCATTCCAATCACTCAACTGCCTTAATTCCCCCTGTATAACCCTAATTTTGAGCTTAAAAATTAGGGCAGAAACAGGACATCTCTTAAAACTCCACCAAACTTCAATTGCTTGTGCCCACACCATCACAACAGCAAGAGAAGACAAAGCCCCATCAAATTACCCTCTAAAATAGCCTCCACCAATCGAGCTTTGTCGAATTCATACCTAGGCCTTACACCATAACAAGAGGCTTAATCCCTAGCCTTCTTAGACCTCAACGAACATGCTGAGAACCTCTGATCGAAGCTTCCCTTCTCAGAGCAAAGGTATAAAACTTCTCCTCCTCCCGAGCCTATTTTGATTCTCCATTTACTTGGGCTTGATTTCATGACACATTAATCGTATAGATGTATTCGTCTCACTAAGACGAGCATTTTAAAAAAATAATTTACTTAATTTGGTTGAGAAATGAGAGAGATCATAAGTGTTGAAGGTGGACGGCTCTCGGCCTAAGCCATTGGGGACGATGACCACGCGTCATCCGATTGCACGTGTATCAAATGGATGGCCAAGATGAAGCCAGACAATGCTTCTTTACATAAACAGCGGGACGCGTGGCTGCTGGCATGGACGGCGGCGTTAAATAGGAGCGTGCCGCGTGGAGTTTCGGAGCTGCCTAGGATCTACACGGTGTNTAATGGTACATGCATTATGAACTAATATCTCCACATTGATACTAAAAATTGTCTTATTCCATCATACCAAATATCTTCTCAAGTTGGCATAAAACTCTTAAATCATTGGTACAGTTGCTACTGGAGTGAAGTAACAAAACTGTTCCCAATTCCTGATGATGACCAATCTCTTGATCACACCACCTAGGTTAGAAAATGCTCATTCTTGGATCATTCTTGTTGATNTAATGGTACATGCATTATGAACTAATATCTCCACATTGATACTAAAAATTGTCTTATTCCATCATACCAAATTTCTTCTCAAGTTGGCATAAAACTCTCAAATAATTGGTACAGTTGCTACTGGAGTGAAGTAACAAAATTGTTCCCAATTCCTGATGATGATCAATCTCTTGATCACACCACCTAGGTTAGAAAATGCTCATTCTTGGATCATTCTTGTTGAAGTTATTTGAGTGTTATAACAATGTTGAACCTTAAAATTGACAAATCATCTTGTATAAAAATCATCTGACGGCCTTCATCTCTTTGCTCATGGATCCATTTAAAGTTATATGAAAATCCAAATAAATTTCAAATAAATTACAAAATAAAAAATCTAACTCCTTAAGAAAGATTATTTGGTAAGAAACTTTTCAACATGAGTTTTCTTCAACTTTTTCATCNTCCATTTAAAGTTATATGAAAATCCAAATAAATTTCAAATAAATTACAAAATAAAAAATCTAACTCCTTAAGTAAGATTATTTGGTAAGAAACTTTTCAACATGAGTTTTCTTCAACCTTTTTCATAAAAAATCCCAAATTTTCGATTTTCCATATTGTGGGAAAAATACATGGTGAAAATAAAATATTTCTAAGTTAAAGTGAAGCTCTTACCAAGAGAAGATGAAATATAAGACTTTTAGCTTCTGAAATCTTCTCTATCGCGCTCAATGTGAACCCCTAGTTCAAGTTTAAGAGGTAGAAGACGACCCAAGTAGTAAAAATGGTGTTTTATTGTGCAATATTGCAGTTTTTAAGAAAATATGGCATTTTTACAAATTTGGCGCATTTTGTGNAGAGAAGATGAAATATAAGACTTTTAGCTTCTGAAATCTTCTCTATCGCGCTCAATGTGAACCCCTAGTTCATGTTTAAGAGGTAGAAGACGACCCAAGTAGTAAAAATGGTGTTTTATTGTGCAATATTGCAATTTTTAAGAAAATATGGCATTTTTACAAATTTGGCGCATTTTGTACCAAATCATTCTCATCATGCCCCGACTCTCTGTAAATTGGCACATCTCAATGTGAAGCCTGGTTTTTTTCCTTGGCTTCCAATCTCTCCAGATTTCATTTTTTGTGGATATCTGCAAGATACCTCAAATTAACTCAAAATAACTTTTATAATAATAATTAAACATTACTCAAACACCAAATCTTCACAAAAAACACAAAAACTCACTTTTATATATAAAATCTGCGCTATTGCAAACTAACATTTTTCAAGCCAACAAACTTCTAATTTAGTGTCCAAAGCAAAAAAAACAACCTAACACTGAAATGTAAACATCAAAATACCAAAATCCAATATATATATATATATATATATATATATATAT
>JXCR01135850.1:17762-31135 GCA_002079205.1 Phalaenopsis hybrid cultivar | reverse complement strand
GGTGTCGCTCTAATCAACTTTAATATGCCCTCATAAAATTTAAAGAACTTCAATCATAGGGCCACCTGATTTGACATTATAACTTGAGACACTAGAAAATTCAAACTCGTCGCGGTGAGGAGCTTGGAGCTAGCATGGTGGACAACATGACCATCTTCAACAGCAAAACCAGTCTTCCCCAACTAAACCAATCTTCCTTCCTTAGACTTAAACAACAAATCCATAGGACTTCGAGGGGTCTTGCTTATGCAATGTAAATCCTCACCTTATCTTAGGTTTTTGTATAACCCTGCCCTTCGAGGTTGCTTGCTTATGCAATGTAAATCCTCACATCATCTTTAGGCCTTTGTATAGCTTTGTAATTAAACAACCAAGCCATAGGATTTTGAGGTTGTCTGCTTATGCAACATAAATCCTCACCTCATCTTTAGGCCTTTGTATAGCTCTGTTGTACAATATAAGCCCTAACTCGTCTTAGGATTCTGAGGTTGTCGTTTGTCACGACCTAAATCCTCATATCTTCCAGGGTATTTGTGTGATTGTTCACACGAATGTAAGCTCTAACTAATAAAATTGGCAGGATGAAACACCTAAATATCTCTCCTCAAAAATGAAACCAAACATTAGGATAGCTTGGGAAGTCACTGAGGTTCTCTTCTACGATCCATGACAACCCCTAGTTCTTCCTCCTTTGGATTCTACAATAAAATGTTCCAAATTTGAACCAATCCCTTTCACACCTCTTTGTCTGATTTCATTGAAAAGTCCTACCCGTTGAAATTCCTTGAAGATAATATTTCTTGATTTTTATCGAGAGTCTTCTTAAGTGACTTTGGTCATTTAAGATGTAATTAACTATAGGGGCTTGCCCTTATAGGAAGCATGTCCGAACCTAACTTAATATAAACCCTATTTAATCTTTTATATTAAATATAGGAACTTGTCGGCAAATACAAAGGTTTAGTAGACCAAACAGACATCATACTTTCCTTAGTTTATTTGATCGAGCTTCATCCTCAAGTCTTGTGTTTGTCCTTCGGGATAGATACAGGATTTGAGGTACAACGCTTTTTCATTTTTAAACTATGAAAAATATGAGGTTAGTTTAATTTCATACTTCAACGTCCTTACGAAGAGCGCTACGGGATTTCAATTCCGGCGGCCGACAGCTTCTTATGGGAAACTACCCACAAACCCCCAAAATAGCCGCAACATGGAGATAACTCCCGTGTCGATGCTTTAGCCAAGCTTGCTAATGAATTAGTGTGTCTGTCAGAGGATTTCATTAATATTACATTGCAAGGACACTGAATTTTATCAATGATCAGCCTTAACAATCTACTCAAGTTCAGGAAAGATGAAGAGATAGTATTTGCGGTAGCATAAAATACTGAAGATTGGCGCAGGCTATTGGTAGAATATTTGCAAACAAGAAAATTACCAGAGGATAAGTCTGAAGCATATCACATCACAAGAAGAGCCATGTCATATGCCTTAGTAGGTGATGTTCTATATAGAATATCCTTTGATTAGATATGGCTACGATGTCTGAGCAGAGCAAAGGCGCAAAATATTGTCAAAGAAGTACATGCTGCATCATGTGGTGCTCACCAGTCTGGGCTGAAGATGAGGATGAAGATTAAAAGACTTGGATATTGTTGGCCAACAATGATAGTGGATTGCATGGATACAACCAGAAAGTGTTACCTGTGTCGTGTGTATGGAGTGGTCTTGCACAAACTTCTGAAAGTGCTACACCCAACAACCGCCTCGTGGCCATTCGAGTGTTGGGAAACAGATATATTGGGTCCGATAGACCCTCCATCTTCTAAAAGACATGGATTTGCTCTGATAGCTACAAATTACTTCTCCAAATGAGCAGAGGCATTGACATTACATGAGGTTACAACGCACCATGTTCTGCAGTTCTTCAAAAGTCAGATCGTCTGCCATTTTGGTGTACCTTGCAGGGTAATTTCTGACAATAGGTCAGCCTTCAAGAGTACAAAGATCAATAATTTTGTCAAACGACAAAGGATAGACTAGAGATACTCTACCATTTAGTACCACAAAGCGAACGGCCTAGCCGAGGCCTTCAATAAGACACTCGTGCAAATCTTAAAGAAAACATTGGACGAAAATAAGAAGGGATGGCATGAGAAGTTTTTTTAAGCTTTATGGTCCTACCGGACTATGTTTTGGATGCCTACTCAATGTATGTTGTAATCACCCATGTATGGGTCCAGCTGTACTCCCGCTAGAAGTGTAGGCACCATCTCTTAGAGTCGTTGTCACCAACCAGATTACAGTTGAGGACAACGCTAAGCTCTAACTTGCAGAATTAGAAGCCCTTAAAGGAAAATGGTTAGAAGCATAGTAGAATCTAGAGCTCTACCAAGTAAAGATGATCAGAGCTCATGATAAATTGGTCTGCCAAAGGACATTCGATGTCGGTGAACTCGTAATTTTCCTCAGAATACCTATCCTTACAGACCACAGGATAGGCAAAAAATTTGAACCAAATTGGGAGGGACCATTTCAGGAGGATCTTACCAGTTGATGGATTTCTTAGGTAAGAGATCCATGCTACTCGTCAATGGCGATATTTGAAGAAATACTATACAACTTGATGTTCTACTGCATGGATTTTTTGGAAGTGATACTCGTTCCAAGGATGACTATTTGGTCAGCATCTGTGACTGGGTCCAAAATTTTGTAATAAGATCAATTTTAATAAAATAAAATTTGAATTTACACTTTTAAATTTCCCCCTTAATTTTGATATTCACTAAATTAAATTAAATAAAATGTCCTTACACAAATAAAAATTTTAAAACTTCGCTTAATAATGGTTTGTTATTGTTCTTGTTCGTGCAAAGTATCAACACGCTGACATTTCCCCTATTTTATGCAAGAAAATGTCAGGCCAGAAGTTGATCTTCACATTCAAAGATAGCTTAAATCTCACACTAAAGGAAGAAAAGGCATCCCATGGTGGCATTGTGAGTTTTGACTTGGACTACGATCAAGTCAATGTAGACTACGAGGGTCCCCTGATGGACATTGTCAGTCACCGTGAAACAGAAGGAATACTCTCAGATCTCAGAATTAGTATTAGAGAAGAATCCTCACTGAAGAGGAAGAAAGCTAAGGAATTATAGATAGAGGGGACTAGCCAGTTGTAATGGATGATCACCATGCCAACAAAAGGCTTGGTCGGCACTGATGAAGAAAGGATTCCAGATGCTCCTTTAAGAAGAATACAACGCAGGAATGCCAACTGGTGTAAACAAAGAGCTCTTGTTTTCTTGGAGAAGTGACGGGCTAAAGAAGCTACTGTTGGATTGATTTGAATTCAGGAAGAAGATATTTATGATACAAATTTGGAGGAGACCTCTGCCAGTCTACCTATTGCAGAAGATGAGCTAGAGACACTTGCATAGCCTTCATATTAGACCCGGTGAGTTCAGAGGATTAGTTGTGTTCCTGCTGCTGGTGGGTTCAATCATAATACTGAAGAGAAATGGAGCAGATCTGGCAAAGCATTACATTCTTAGAGAGTTGTGAATCAGAGTTTTTGTTATAATAAGAAGGATAGTCAACAAAAAAAGCCATACAAATTTTTATCAGATCCTGAATTTAAGGAGCTACAGTCGTATGAGCTAAGAGATAGCTATACCTTTAAGTGCACTCTAAAGGAACTCTTATCTCAAAGCATGGCTTAGAAGGTTAGCTTGATCACCAGCTCGACGTACATAAACAACATACGGACAGACGGATACACCTGAAATATATAGTATTTTTGTACACATTTTTATACCTACTTTTTGAGATAATGCGCTTTAATAAAATGTTTTGTGTATTTTTCTTTTAAGTACAATCAAATGGATGAAAAATGGTAAAAGGACTGACAAAGGATCAAATTTTGAGCAAAAATGAAAAATGTGCAAAAATGAACTAAGGTGTCTAGGCTCACAGGACTAGCGCTTATGCACCAGTTATTCAGAGAGAGCCACTCCTAAGCGTCAGGTACGCCAAACTTAAGCACAAGAAGTAGTTATTTGATGATTTGTAGAATTTGGATGACTTTTTGAAGAGGAGTTTGAAGCAACCCTTGGTAAAAAAGTGGGAAATAGTTCATGAACACAAAAATTCATTCAATTTGCTTTTGAAAGGAGAAAACTTCTAGAAGATTCATTGAATAGAGACACAATTTGAAGTGACATCAAGACACCTTTTGGATTTTTTTATAAAAGAATACTTGGATCATCAAAAAGAGAGGTCAATTCACATCCAACAACCATCATTCATCCTAGTAACCACCGCCGTCACCGCCACCGGCCACCTTTCTTTTTGTTTTGAGTTTTAGTTTGTATTATGAGTGAAGGAAGAGAATTCAAAAAAACTTCAAGGCATTTGGTGGAGAAGTTTTGAGATAAGTGTTTATCTTTGTGACTGCATTTGGTTTTAATTTATATTTCTTATTATTTGCATGATTTCTACATTTAAACTCAAGTATGGCTGCATTTTCTCCATGAATTTTGAGTAGGTTTTCTTTTTCCTTAAAATGATAAGTGATTAAGTATTGAAAGGAAGTTGTGTGAAGTATTAGACTTCAATGTTGGAAGAAGTCGTGATGATTTGAAACCTTGTGCTTCATTTACTCCTTTATTTAGCCAATTAAGGTGTTAAAACCTGTTGTGAGAATATGTAAGATCCAAGATGGTATTGTCTTAGTAAAAAAAAGTAAGAATGATTTCATGGATGAGAATGCAGTTCATGGGGTTGAGTGCAAATAAATAGGGAAATAAACTTTCAAGGGTGTAAAATTAGAGAACTTTAGAGTGACAGGCAAAAGCCCCCAATTTAATTTATAGTTTTAAGTTTTGATAAGAGATGTTAGCCCCTAGGTGGAGGGAGAAGAGGGACTCTAGAGTGAGAGCTAGTACCTTCCCTACCTAACCTGTTTTCAAGACTATTCAAATTAGTCAATGTTCATTATAACATCTTTAGTAAGGGTGAAAAATATTATTGCTCCTATTTGGCACAACACAATTAGAATACTTCCACAATAGATTTTCTATACTTGTTACTGATTCATGATAAGGAAAAGAATATTCTATTTATATTGCCTTTATCTTGCAAATATTTAGTTCAGTCAGTTAATTGTTTACTTTAGTTTCAATTATAAAAAAAGATTACAAAAAGAATCAAATTTTTGTTCCTATTATAGCATCTTGAGTTTAACTAAGAATATTTTGCTAAGTAGAACTTTGTTATCTAATTTCTTCTATTTTGTAGAGTGCATATTGTCAAGTTTTCTATGTGGGTTTGATATTCGGTGCTTAATAAAAAAGTCATATATTACTTGATAACGATACATATACTTACGTAGTATCCCATATTTAAATATTATAACTATATTCTTATTTGCTTCATAGTAGATAATTTACCTAGCTTTGTTTTTTATTGAGTTTTTGGCTTTGCTGCAAAATAAAAACCATTATTAAGAAAATTAAACATATAAACGCATACATCATATTTTACATCAATATATAAAATCGGGATAAAGTTTTTGGCACCGTTGCCGGGAAAAATTAAAAAAATTTCAAAAGAAGCTTCTAGAAAGCAAAATTTCTATTTTTATAATATTTTATTTAAACTTTAAGATTTAGTATAGAAATATTGTAGTGTTGTTTTTATATAAAGTTCTTATTTGTGTGTTTTTATTTTATTTTATTTTATGTGTTTCATAGTAATGTATGTGTAGTCAGGTTCCAGAGAACATGTACCTTACAACTCTGAATTATAAAGAACTATTAGAAGAATTTAAAAAATTAAAAATTATTGAAAAAATTCAAAAATTTTAAGAAATGACAAATCAAAATAATCAAAATGCTGTAGAGTTTAGACCTTAAAAAGATTATACAAACTCTACGGTGGATGAACTTAATTGTAGTATTCAAAATCCCGATGTAGTGGCTAATTCATTAGAACTTAAACCAGCTATTATCCAAATATTAACAAATAATTAGTTTGGGGGAGCATCAACTAAAGATCCAAATTTACATCTAGCCAATTTTCTAGAATTTTTTGTTACATTTAAATATGATGGTGTATCAAATGATCCTATAAGACTTAGATTATTTCCTTTCTCACAGAGGGATAAGGCTAAGATATGGTTACATTCGTTATCACTTGGATCTATCAGAACTTGGGGTGATTTAGCTCATAAATTCCTTGTTAAATATTTTCCACCATGAAAAACTGTGATGATTAGAAATATATTACATCTTTTTGCCATATTAAAGAGGAATCTATTTAGGAAGCATGGGAATGATTTAAAAAACTCTTAAGATAGTGTCCACACCATGCTATACCAGATTGGTTAATAATTCAAACCTTTTACAATAGATTAGTTGGATCTCTTAGATCTATTAGTGATGTCGCAGCTAGTGGTTCATTGATGTCAAAAACATTTAATGAAGCTTATGCTTTAATTGATGAGATGGCTACAAATAATTTTCGATGGCCTTTCGAAAGGATAAATCTTAAGAAAGTAGCCAATATTCATGAAACTAATGCATTTTTCATGTTAGCAAATCAAGTTGTTGCAATTTCAAGCAAGTTAGACCAACTTGGAATGAATTTTTCTCAACCAATTGCAATGATTGAAGATAATTCATTAGGTTAAATGGTAGATTCTCAAGCATCATTAGAAACTTTGAATGACATAAACAACAAGCAGAATAACTCATATTTAAACTATTATAACCCATGTTGGAAGAACCATCCCAACTTTAATTGGAATAATACTTTGGTTGGTAATAATCAACAATGGGGAAAAAACCAAGTAAACTCATTAAGAAACTGGAACAACCAAAGAAATAGTAAGTATAGGCCTACTTATCTTCCAGGTTTTAACAGTAATCCAATATTTAAGGAGAAGAAGTTGTCTATAGAAGAAGTGGTGTTACAAATGAGAAATAAGTTACAATGTCAAGGAGCTACAATTAGAAATATTAAGAATTAGTTAGGGCAAATAAAAAATTTGTAAAGTAATAAATCCCAAGGAACACTTCCGAGCAATACAGAAGTAAATCCAAAATAACATAATACAGTACAAGTAAAAGCCATTCAACATAGAAGTGGAAGAGAATTGGAAGGTAGAGTTCAAAAAGAGACTGAGAGACAAGAGATTAACGAACCAAAAGAGGATGCTCTGAAAGGTGTAGAGAGACCTATTTCTCCACTTAAAGTTGACTTAGAAAAACTACCACCTACATTTCCTCAGGGGCTCTGACAAAAAAAATTGGAAAAATAATTTTCAAAATTTATAAAAAATTTTAAGAAGCTTATAATTAATATTCCATTTTCTGAAGCTTTAGAACAAATGTCAAGCTATGTGAAGTTTACGAAGGATATTCTTAACAGGAAAAGGAAGTTCAAAGATAACAAGATTGTTGCACTTAGTGAGGAGTTTTGTGCTATAATTCAGAAAAAGCTTCTTGAAAAGCTTAAGGATCATGGTAGCTTCACAATTCCATGTGCAATAGGAAACATATTTTATGGGAAAGCTTTATGTGATTTAGGTGCAAGCATCAATCTTATGCCATTATCAATATTTAAAAGATTAAGATTAGGAGAAATATCCCCTACTAATGTAACTCTACAGTTAGCATATCATTCAATAACATATACTAAAGGATTTATAGAAAACGTCCTAGTGAAAGTGCATCAATTTATCTTTCTTGTTGATTTCATTGTGCTAGACATGGAGGAGGATAAGAAGATACCTATCATTTTGGGGAGACTTTTTCTAGCTACAGGAAGAGCAATGATAGATGTGCAGAAAGGAGAATCAACTATGTGCATCAATGATCAACCAATTACATTTAATATTTTCAAATAAATGAAATACCCTGCAAAATGTAAAGATGATGAATGCTATAGAATGGATTTAATAAGATATTTAAGTGAATGTCATTTCAAAGCAACTTATGAAGAGAAATTTTAAATGAAAGAGTTGGAACACGAGCAAGAAGTGGAATTAGACCAATATGAAGATTTGTATAAGGAAGATTCAAATTATGTTTGAGAAAGTTTTGAAGTTTTGGACACAACAGAAAACGATAAATCTTTTTATCCATCAATTGAAAAACCTCTTAAGCTTGAGTTAAAGTTATTTCCTGAACATTTGAAGTATGACTTCTTAGGTGATTCCTCAACATTACCTGTTATAATTTCCTCAAAATTAACTATAGAAGAAGAAGAGAGTCTGATGAAAACCTTAAAGAGTTACAAGAAAGCCTTTGGATGGACAATTACAGATATAAAAGGAATCAGGCCTTCAATTTGTATGCATAGAATTCATATGGAAGAGAATTGCAAACTCAGGGTCGATCCTCAAAGGATATTAAATCTTATTATGAAAGAAGTTGTTAAGAAATAAATTTTAAAGTGGTTTTATGCTGGAATTATCAACCCTATTTCAGATAGTGCATGGGTTAGTCTGATTCACTACTTTCCTAAGAAAGGAGGAGTGACTGTGAATTTGAATGAACATAACCAGTTAATACCAACAAGGTAAGTCACAGGATGAAAAATATGCATTGATTATAGAAAATTAAATCTCACAACTAGGAAAGATCATTTTCCACTACCCTTTCTAGATGAAATGCTGGCTAGACTAACTGGGCATAAATATTTTTATTTTCTAGAGGGATATACTAGTTAGCACTAGATACAAATAGCTCCTAAAGATCAAGAGAAAATAACTTTTACCCGTTGTGATACATTTTCTTTTAGAAGAATGCCCTTTAGTTTATGTAATGTGATACCCCTAAAATATATAATGTTTTTAGACACATTTTTAAATCTACTTTTGAGATGTTGCACTTTAATGGAAGGTATTTTTGTGTTTTTCTTTCAGATATAAGTAAAAAGGTGAAAAATGCTTAAAAGAGTGAAAAAGGATTAAATTTGGAGCAAATAGGTGAAAATGTGAAAAAGTGTTTTGGCACCTAAGTGTCAGATCCGATGCTTAAGCACTGATTAAATAGAGAAGGCTGCGCCTAAGCGCCAGAGGACCCGCGCTTAGGTGCCAATGGCAGTTATTGGATGAGTAAATTCAGTTTTTGTGAATTTTGAAGAAGTTTTTGAGGCACTTATTGGCTTAATAGGTGGTTATAACCACCATGGATGAAAATTATTGCGAAAGGATACATCTCTTGGGGAAATACATCGAATCAAGACACATTTTGAAGAGATGCCAAGGCACCTTTTGGAAAATTAATAAAGAAGAAAGATTGAGATTTTGAAAGGGGTCTTGAAAGTGCTAGGAAAGTCTGGAAAGTTCTAAAATTGGGAAGTTAGTTGGAGAGATATTCAGGCACCACATATTTATCCTTTTTATTTTAGTTTTATATTAAGAGTGTTGTAAAAGAGAAGAGATTCAAAGGAACTTCAAGAGTTTTGTGGAGGACTTGAGATAAGTTTTTATTATTTGTTTTAGACTACTTTTGGTTTTAATTGTGACTTGTTATTGGTTTGACAATGATTCCTACTTTCAAACTAAAATGTGATTTTTTTTTTCTCCATGGATTCTGAGTAGTTTTCTTTATCTTTTTTCTTAAAATGATAAGTAATTAAATGTTAGATGGAAGTTGTGGAGAGTATTGATCTTTAATGTTGAAAGAAGTTTTGATGATTTAAATCCATGTACTTCATTTACTTCCTAATTTGGACAATCCAAACGTTAAATTTTTTTGTTAGAACATGTAAGAATCGGGCTGGTATTGTCTCAGTCAATAATTGGAAAGAATCACATGAGGTTGTATATAGAATTGCGTATTGTCTCAGTCAATAATTGGAAAGAATCACATGAGGTTGTATGAATGAAAATGTAATTCTTATGATTGAGTGCAAATAAATAGAGAAATATTCATTGAAGGGTGTAGAGTTAGAGGACTTTAAAGTTATAGGTTAAATCCCCCATCTTGGTTTATTATTTTAGATTCTAATATGAGATGTTAGCCCCCAGGTGAAGGGAATCGAGGGAACTCTAGAGTGAGACCAAGTATCTTCCATGCCTAACCGTTCTTCAAAAATTCAAACTTTAAATTAGCCAATGTTCTTTATAACATCTCTAGTAAGGGTAAAGAATATTATCCTTCAAAACAATTCAAAACCATGCTATAATAGATTTGTTAATAATTCAAACTTTTTATTTTCTTAAGAAAGTTTCCACACCATGCTATGCCAGATTGGTTAATAATTCAAACTTTTTATAATGGATTAGTTGGGTCTCTTAGATCTATTATTGATGCCGCTGCTGGTTCTTAAGAAAGTTTCCACACCATGCTATGCCAGATTGGTTAATAATTCAAACTTTTTATAATGGATTAGTTGGGTCTCTTAGATCTATTATCGATGCCGCTGCTGGTGGTTCATTGATGTCAAAACCATTTCATGATGCTTATGCTTTAATTTAAGAAATGGCTACCAATAATTTTCATTGGCCTTTTGAGAGGGTGAATCCTAAGATAGTAGCCAATATTCATGAAAGTGATGCATTTACTATGTTAGCAAATCAAGTTGCTACAATTTCGAGGAAGTTAGACCAATTTGGAATGAATTTTTCTCAACTAATTTCCAAGATTGAAGAGAATTCATTAGACCAAATGTTAGATTCTCAAGCATCATTAGAAACTTTGAATGTCATAAATAATAAGCAGAATAACCTTTGTTCAAATTATTATAACCTAGGTTGGAAAAACCATCCCAACCTTAACTGAAATAACAATTCGGGTGGTAATAATCAGCAGTGGGGGAACAACCAAGTAAACCCATTGGAGAACTTGAAAAACTAAGGAAATAATGATTATAGATCTACTTATCTTGCAGGTTTCAATAGTAAGACACAATTTAAGGAGAAGAAGTTGTTTATAGAAGAAGTGGTGTTATAAATGGGAAATCAATTACAAAGTCAATGAGCTACAATTAGAAATATTGAGAATCAACTTGGGTAAATCAGTTACAAAGTCAAGGAGCTACAATTAGAAATATTGAGAATCAACTTGGACAAATTGTAAATTCATCAATTACAAAGTCAAGGAGCTACAATTAGAAATATTGAGAATCAACTTGGGCAAATAACAGATTTATTAAGTAATTGATCCCAAGGAACACTTCCTAGTAATACTGAATCAAATCCAAAACACCAGAATAAAGAGCAAGTAAAAGCCGTTCAACTTAGAAGCCGAAGAGAGTTGGAAGGTAGGGTTAAAAAGAAATTAAAGTACAGAGAGAAGAAATTAAAGAATCAAAAGAGGACACTCCAAAAGATTCTAAGAGACCTATTTCTCCGCTAAAAATTGATTTGAAAAAACCACCACCACCATTTCCTCAGATACTTCGTCAGCAGAAATTGGATAAGCAATTTTCAAAATTTATGGAAATTTTTAAGAAGCTTACAATTAATATTCCATTTGTTGAAGCCTTAGAACAAATGTTTTTGGAAATATTTAAGAAGCTTACAATCAATATTCCATTTGCTGAAGCCTTAGAATAAATGTCAAGCTATATAAAGTTTATGAAGGATATTCTCAATAGGAAAAGGAAGTTTGAAGATAATGAGACAGTTGCACTTAGTAAGGAGTGCGTGTTATAATTCAGAAGAACATTCCTAAAAAGCTCAAAAATCCTTAGCTTTACAATTCCATGTGCAATAGGAGACAGATTTTATGGGAAAGCTTTATGTGATTTAGGTGCAATCATTAACCTTATGCCATTATCAATACTCAAAAGTTTGAGATTAGGAGAAACAACCCCTACTACTGTAATTCTACAGTTAGCAGATCATTCAATAACATACCCTAAAAGAGTTATAGAAGATGTCCCAGTGAAAGTGGATCAATTTATCTTTCTTATTGATTTCATTGTGCTAGATATGGAGGAAGATAAAGAGATACCTATCATTTTGGGGAGACCTTTCTTTCATTGTGCTAGATATGGAGGAAGATAAAGAGATACCTATCATTTTAGGGAGACCTTTCCTGGCCATAGGAAGAGTAATGATAGATGTGCAGAAAAAGAAATTAATAATACGAGTCAATAATCAAACTATTACTTTCAATATTTCAATATCAACGAAATATCCTACAAAAGGTAAAGATGATGAATGTTACAGGATGGATGTTATAAGATACTATGTGAATGCCATTTCAAAACAACTTATGAAAATAAATCTCAAGAAAAAGATTTGGAACATGAGCAAGATAAGGAATTAGATCGATGTGAAAAACTTTTTAAGGAAGATTCAAACTATGTTTGAGAAAGTTTTGAAATTTTGGACACGATAGACNAATTCCATGTGCAATAGGAGACTTATTTTATGGGAAAGCTTTATGTGATTTAGGTGCAAGCATTAACCTTATTCTATTATCAATATTTAAAATATTTGGATCAGGAGAAATAACCCCTACTACTATAACTCTGCAGTTAACAGATTGTTCAATAACCTATTCTAAAGGAGGTTTATAGAAGATGTCCTAGTGAAAGTGGATCAATTTATTTTTCCTGTTGATTTCATTGTGCTACAAGATGTCCTAGTGAAAGTGGATCAATTTATCTTTCATGTTGATTTCATTGTGCTAGATATGAAGGAAGATAAAGAGATACCTATCATTTTGGGGAGACCATTCCTAGCCACAGGAAGAGCAATGATAGATGTACATAAAGGGGAATTAACAATATGCGTCAATGATCAAACTGTTACTTTTAACATTTCAAAATCAGTGAAATACCCTGCAAAAGGTAAAGATGATGAATGCTATAGAATGANTACTACTGTAACTCTGCAGTTAGCAGATCTTTCAATAACCTATCCTAAAGGAGTTATAGAAGATGTCCTAGTGAATGTGGATAAATTTTTCTTTTCTGTTGATTTCATTATGCTAGATATGAAGGAAGATACAAAGATACCTATCATTTTGGGAAGTCATTTTCTAGCTATAGGAAGAGCAATGATAGATGTGCAGAAGGGGGAATTAACAATGCACATCAATGATCAAACTATTACTTTCAACATTTCAAAATAAATGAAATACACTGCAAAAGGTAAAGATGATGAATGCTATAGAATGAATGTTATAAGATACTTGAGCGAATGCCATTTCAAGAGNAAAAGCTGATGAAAATTTTAAAAAAATTTAAGAAAGCCTTTGGATGGACAATTGCTGATATTAAAGGAATCAGTTCTTCGATTTGTATGCATAGAATTAATCTGGAAGAAAACTGCAAACTNTTTGTCCATCTATTGAAAAACCTCCAGAACTAGAGTTGAAGTTACTTCCTGATCATTTAAAATATGT
>JXCR01135850.1:3571-17752 GCA_002079205.1 Phalaenopsis hybrid cultivar | reverse complement strand
TTCAAGTTATGTTCAAGAAAGTTTTGAAATTTTGGACACGATAGACAAAGATAAATCTNTTAATGATGGAAGAAGAAGAAAGATTGATGAAAATTCTAAAAAATTTTAAGAAAGCCTTTGGATGGACAATATCTGATATTAAAGAAATCAGTCCTTCAATTTGTATGCATAAAATTCATATGAAAGAGAACTACAAACCCAGGGCTGCCACAAAGGAGATTGAATCCNAGTTACTTCCTAAACATTTAAAATATGCCTTTTTAGGAGATTCCTCTACTTTACCAGTTATAATTTCCTCAATATTAACGATGGAAGAAGAAGAAGGTTGATGAAAATTTTGAAAAAATTTAAGAAAGTCTTTGGATGGATAATTGTTGATATTAAAAGAATCAATCCTTCAATTTGTATGCATAGAATTCACATGGAAGAGAACTGCGAACCCAGGGCTGATCCTCAAAAGAGACNAGTTAACAAAGGAAGAAGAAGAAAAGCTGATGAAAATTCTAAAAATTTTAAGAAAGCCTTCGGATGGACAATGGCTGATATTAAAGAAATCAGTCCTTCAATTTGTATGCATAGAATTAATCCGAAAGAAAACTGCAAACCCAAGCTGGTTTAAAAAGGAGATTAAATCATGTTATGAAAGTGGTTGTTAAGAAAGAAATTTTAAAGTTGTAAGATGCTAGAATTATCTACCCTATTTTAGGTAGTGCATGGGTTTNTGAAAATTCTAAAAAAATTTAAGAAAGCCTTCGGATGGACAATTGCTAATATTAAAGGAATCAGTCCTTCAACTTGTACGCTTAGAATTAATCTGGAAGAAAACTACAAACCCACGGTTGATCCACAATGGAGATTAAATCCTATTATGAAAGAGGTTGTTAAGAAAGAAATTTTAAAGTGGTGAGATGTTGGAATTATCTATCCTATTTTAGATAGTGCATGGGTTAGTCCAATTCACTGTGTTCCTAAGAAAGGAGAAGTTACTGTAACTGTGAATGAGCATAATGAGTTAATACCTACTAGACAAGTTACAGGGTGACGAATACACATTGATTATAGAAAATGAAATCTTGCCACTAGGAAAGATCATTTTCTACTACACTTTCTAGATCCAATGCTGGATAGACTAGTTGGGCACAAATACTTTTATTTTCTGGATGGATATACTGGTTATCACCAAATTCAAATATCTCCTGAGGATCAAGAGAAAATAATATTTACCAGTCATTATGGTACTTTTGAAATATAAATAGCTCTTGAGGATCAAGAGAAAACAACTTTTACCAGTCCTTATGGTACATTTAATTTTTAGAAGAATGCCCTTTCGTTTATGTAATGCCCCTACTACATTTCAAAATTGTATGATGGCAATTTTTTGTGATTTAATTGAAAAAAAGTATTTATGGATGACTTTTTAATGTTTGGAACTTCATTTGACTCATGTTTAGAACATTTATCTAAAGTTCTTAAGTGTTGTGAAAATACAAATTTAGTCCTTAACTGTGAAAAATGCCAATTTANGAGCATAAAGCATATTAGGCTATTAAAGAGTTCAATTATAATTTAAAAGATGCTGGTGAGAAAAGATTGTTAAATTAAATGAGCTTGAAGAGATAATGAATGAATCTTATGAGAGCGCTAAGATTTATAAGGAAAAGATGAAAGTGTGGCATGATCGAAAGATTCTTACTAAAAATTTTTAGCCAGGGAAACAAATTTTGCTATATAACGCAGGGTTAAGATTATTTCCAGGCAAACTTAAGTCTAGGTGGATGGACCCATTTGTTGTGATAAAAGTTTATCCTTATGGAGCTGTGGATATTAAAGATCCTAATTTTGAAAAAAATTTTAAAGTGAATGGACATAGGCTGAAACCTTATTATATAGGGGATCAACATAAATATAATGATGTAATGATCTTGGGACAACCAGAATGAGCACTGGTTACGTCGGGCTGACAACGTAAAACCAAACGTTTTGTGGGAGGCAACCCATAGTTATCAGTGTGTTTTTGCTTTGATTGTTGTTTTGAGTCTGATTAAGAAATTTGGGGTAGTATTTTTGAGTCTATTATGTGCTAGTAATGATTTTTAGACTTTATTTGGTGACCTAGACATATTAGAATGAGATTTGGACGCTAAGTTAACTGGTGCAAATATGTGCACTGACGCTTAAGCGCCAGATCCGGCGCTTAAGCGCGGCAATTTAATCACATNGGCGCTTAAGCGCGAAAATTTAATCACATGTGCAAATTTTGATTTCTAGAAGGTGTAACTGCAATTTAGTTGGAATAAATGTGTCTTGGCAGTTTCTAGTCGTGCCTAGAAGTTATGAAGGGGAATTAGGTCTATAAATAGAAGAGCTTTATAAGGAATTTCACCCCGGATTATTTTTAGCCCTAAAAGTCTAAGAAAGAGAGAGATTTAGAGAAAATGTCTTCATGGGAGATGGATTTGAGGAAGAAGGAAGAAGCCATGAGGAAGAAGTTCATTAGTCAAAGTGCACAGGAAATGTATAACCGTTTCTTAGCCGTTAGTGTTGAAGGGATATCGGAGAAGATCAACAAGATGGAGAATATTATATCTTTATTAGAGACTAAGGTGCTTGAATTGCATGATCATCTAGAACATATTGGGTGGCAACTTAAGATGCAATTCAACCATACCAATTATGTAGAGGAAGTGGATAAGGCGATGTTCCTTAAGAAAAAGTGGATTGAAGATGATAATAGTAGAGCTCGTCACCAGTGTCCGTTTTATCAACTCTATATTCCTGGGTCGACTACTGAGAGAAAAGAATTCGTTCCTTCTAATGAAGAGTGGCATTAAGTTAAGTGTTAGAAATTGTGTGTTTGGAGTCATGTTTTTAATTGTGTTAGTGTTTATGTCTTGTGTTTACTGTTTGTGTCACTTATGTGTTTAATTGTAAATGTGTGTTAAGTGTTTTGTACTTAGGAAAATTTTCTCATCCAAGACTATTTGGAGAGAGAACTAAGTGTTAAATGTGTTTGTACTTATTTGTGAATTAATATAAGTTTATTTTTATGAAAATTTGTGTTATTTTTAGCCTCAAATTGAATTAATTATTATGGAGAATTTTGAGAGAGAAGGGAGTTATAGGAAGTAAAAATAGTCATTTAAGTGCTATGAGACCATTTAGGGGTGATTTACTTAGGCTAATAGTGCATTTTACTTAAAATTAAAAATTTCAAAAATTGTGCACTGACGCCTAAGCGCCACATCTCGCGCTTAAGCGCGAGCCAACCCGAGAGGCAGGCGCCTAAGCGCCACTTACCTGCGCTTAAGCGCCGGTTAATGAAAACTGGTTCACGAATGGTTAAAAGTGAATTTTTGGTTCGAAAATGTCATTTCTAACGCCACCCATCGTCTTCCCCAACTCGAGTTCGCGATTTTGAGGGCTAGGGCAAGTGAATTTTGGAGATTTGTTGGTGGAATCAAGTGAGATTTGCTAGATCCAAGTTCCTTGAGGTAAGAGCTTTACTTCTATGTAAAAATTTTGGATTTTCACCATATATTTCAAACACATTTTGAAGATTTAAAATTTTACTATTTGTGGTGGAAAGTGAAGAAAAATCTATGAAAATTGCTTGAGAAGTTTAGTTAGTGCTTTTGGAAGTTTAGTTTAGTGATTTAAACTTGATTTTTAAAGTTATTTTGGAATTTATCAAATTTGTAGAATGACACCAAGAATGAAAAGGAGCAAAGGAAAAGGCCCATTTGATTCGAGCAAATTTGTCAGTTCAAAAGCTCAGGATCGATATAGTGACGCTCTACAGTCACAAAAATTGATTCAGGAGCGATGTTTTAAGAGTCTAGGTGGAGAAGTGGAAGGCCTGATAGTCCGCCGACTATGCGAATAGTTCTGTTGTTTCTCTGCTGTCGCTGTAATTTCTGTTGTAAGGGAGTTTTATGCAAATCTTACAGAGGCCGAGGACGATTGAGTTGTGGTTCGAGGGAAGTTGGTACCTTTTACTCAAGAGGTAATCAACTTGTTTTACCATTTACCACCAGAGACTTTGTATTTTTATGCGAATTATAGTCCTGCGGAAGCGGAATTGGACGAGATCATATCTTATTTGACTGTTGGAAGAGTACTTTGGAAGATTACAAATGAGAGGAGAGTAAATTTTCTAACGTCAAAGTTGTGTGCACCATCAAAGGCTTGGCACTATTTTATATCTGCTCGTCTGCTTCCTACAAATCATCTCAGTAAGTGACCAGAGAGTGGGCGACGCTGAATTATTGTATATAGGAGGGAAAGCCCATCAACATAGGGGCTTTGATCTATCACACTATTATCAATTCAGCTGCTGCTGCTACTACTGCAGGTATGTGATTTGCTTCCTTGATATTTTCTTTATGCGAGCAGGCTGGAGTAATGTATGATAGTTGGGAGGAAGTTTTGTTGCCTCTGAAGCCCATTAAAAAAGTGAATGTGAAGACTTATTCAGAGCATTCGATTTTTGGCTGGAGAGGAGGATTTTTCAGGAGCTATGGATAAGAGACGTCTGCTGCATCTACCTCTACCGCATCTTCATCAGAACCATCTGCTTCACGTGCTTCTACATCTCGAGGTTAGTCAACTAAGACTCAAGAGCAGTTATTACAAAAGATGATGACTCATATCCACTTTACCGCTGATAAAGTTAAAAATCTAGAACAATTTGCTGAGCATACAAATAAGTATAATAGGAGAAAGAGTGACTTTGAGGAGAAATTATACCCAGCTCTGGAGGGCCTGATTAGAGTTGACCTAGGAGTAGAATTTCCTCAATATCCTCATTATATTGACTATGAGCCTAAACAAAAATGGTATAGTGGCAATTCTGAGAGTGGAGAGGAGTAGAGATGAGAGATGATGTGTTAGACTTGATTTGGTTTGATGTATTGTTATGTTTGTGTTTTGTTATGGACTCTGTGATGTAGTACTACTACAGATGCAATTACGTGATGTTATAGACTATGTTTTATGTTGTGTTTTAAATTTTTATGTTCTATTGTTGTTGTGATTGTTGTGTTAGATAATATTTTGTTTTTAAAATTTTAGGGTAGTAACTGTTTTTGTTTTTAGTACTGTGGATTGGTTAGTTTAGAACTTAACTTAATTCCATGTCTTTTTTTTAAGTTAAAAATCTTGCTAGCTTAGATCTTAATGTTAAAATTCAGAAACTACTACGTTGTATTTTTCTTTTATCATATTAGTGTGTTGTTTGCTTTTATACCCACTGTTTAGAAGTTTATTGAATTTCTACATGTTAAACTAAAATAAAATGTTAGAAAATTTGATCAAAATTAATTTTACTCCTGTCTTTAATTTTATACTTGTATAATTAAGATGTAAAAATTTCTGTTAGCATGTTATTTCAATTTTCATTCCTGCCTATGTAATTATCTGATGCTAAACTGTTTAATCTATTAAAAAAAATTAAGTTTGGGGGAGGGATGAAAAACATTTTCAAAACTTGAATTTTATTTGTTCTCAAATGAACTACAAATGAATTTGAATTTTAAAAGAAAAATTGATTATGTATATGAAGTTATATTAGGGAAGTAAAATTTGATTTTAGAAATGAGTAAGAAAATTTAGTTAAAATTTTAAGTAATGAAGAAAAACTTTAAGTTAAAAATTTTTAGTATAGAAAATGATTAATATAAGTGACTATCTTTAGTAAGAAAAATTGTATTTTTGAAAAATTTAGATAATTTGGACTTTTATTTTTAATATTTAAATTTATATTAAAATGATTTTCAAAACTATTATTATATTTATAAGTAAAAGTTTTATATCAAGACTTTATTTTAGGAAAGGTGAAGTGGAATTCAAAATCATTAAAGGCCTATCCAGATATAGTAATCCATGTCTGAAAAAGAAAAAAAAGAAAAGAAAACAAAAGAGAAAGAAAAAGAAAAAGAAAAAGAAAAGAAAAAGAAAAGAAAAAAAAAGAAAGGAAAAAGAAAAGAAATGTAAGGGAGGAGAAGCTTGAGGATTAGTGCCTAATCAAAAATTGGTTCTACATTTGATCTTTTTAAACTATAAGACTTGATAAATCTTAAGCTTATAATTATAATATAGTAAGTAAAATTATTTTTAATAAAAAATTTTAAGTAGAGTAAATAAAAGAACTAAAATCTAAATTTAGAGAACTTATAATATTTCTGAATTAGATAGGAACTCATATTTTCATAGTTTTTAATATTAAAAATTTTCAAACTTTAAGTTGGTCTCATTTACTAATTATTTTTTCTAAATTGGATGACTATATTTCTAAATCTAAATTTTAGTAACTCCTAAATAACTCATATACATATCATATATATTTGGTTTTTAAAGATTGAAGTGTCACAAGAGGATATTTCTAAATCTAAATTTTAGTAACTCCTAAAGAAATTCATATACATATCATACATATTTGATTTTTAAAGATTGAAGTGTCACTTGAAAACTGGGGATTTGGTTTTTAAAGATTGAAGTGTCACTTAAGGACAAGTAACATTTTAAGTTTGGGAGATTATGATACACCTAAAATATATAGTGTTTTTAGACACATTTTTATACCTATTTTTTAGATATTGCACTTTAATGGAAGGTATTTTTATGTTTTTCTTGCAGATACAAGTAAAAATGGAAAAAATACTTAGAGGAGTGAAAAAGAATCAAATTTGGAGCAAAAATGTGAAAAATTGTGCAAAAGAGTTTTGGGGCCTAAGCGCTAGATCCAGTGCTTAAGCGCCGATTAAACAGAGAAGGTCGCGCCTAAGAACCGAGACCCCCTGCTTAAGTGCCAGTGGAAGTTACTCGACGAGTAAAATCGGTTTTCATGATTTGAAGAGGTTTTTGAGGCACCCATTGGCTTAATAAGTGGTTGTAACCACCATGGACGAAAATTATCATGAAAGGATGCGTCTCTTGGGCAAATACATCGAATCAAGACACATTTTGAAGAGATGCCAAGGAACCTCTTGGAAAACTATAAAAGAAAGAAGAGAGGGCTTAGAAAAGAGTCCTGAAAAGGTTCGAAAAAGTGTGAGTCCTGAAAATAGTGACATTTTTGAGATCCTAAGGCACCTCTTGAAAAACTATAAAAGAAAGAAGAGAGAACTTAGAAAAGAGTCCTCAAAATATTGGCAAGTTTTGAAAGTTCTTCTCTGACTTAGAAAAGAGTCCTGAAAATATTGGCATGTTTTGAAAGTTCTTCTCTGGGAGTTAGTTCGGAGAGATTTCAGGAACCACTTTTTATTTACTTTATCCTTTTTGTTATTTTGTTTTGAGTGATTGTAAAATGAAGAGATTCAAAGGAACTTCAAGAGTTTGGTGGAGGATTTGAGATAAGTTTTTATCTTTTTGTTTTAGACTACTTTTGGTTTTCATCGAGACTTGTTATTAGTTTGATAATGATTTCTTCTTTTAAACTAAAGTGTGATTTTATTTTCTCCATGGATTTCAAGTAGTTTTCTTTATCTTTCTTCTTAAAATGACAAGTAATTAAGTTTTGGATGGAAGTTGTGGAGAGTATTAATCTTTAATAATGGAAGAAGTTGTGATGATTTAAATTCATGCACTTCATGATTTGGCCAATCCAGATGTTAAAATTTGTTGTGAGAACATGTAAGAATCGGGATGATATTGTCTCAATCAACAATTGGAAAACATCATATGAGGTTGTATGAATGAGAATGTAGTTCATATGATTGAGTGCAAATAAATAGAAAATATTCATTGATGGGTGTAGAGTTAGAGGACTTTAAAGTGACAGGTTAAATCTCCCCAACTTGGTTTATTGTTTAGGTTATGATATGAGATGTTAGCCCCCAGGTGGAGGGAATCGAGGGAACTCTAGAGTGAGAGCTAGTATCTTCACCCCAGGTGGAGGGAATCAAGGGCAACTTGGTTTATTATTTTAGGTTCTGATACGAGAATGTTAGCCCCCAGGTGGAGGGAATCGCGGGAACTCTAGAGTTAGAGCCAATATCTTTCCCAGGTTATGATACGAGATGTTAGCCCCCAGGTGGAGGGAATTAATGGAACTCTAGAGTGAGAGATGGTATCTTCCCTACCTATTAGCCTTGAGGTGGAGAGAATCGAGGGAACTCTAGAGTGAGAGCTAGTATCTTCCCTGCCTAGCGATGCTAGCCCCCGGGTGGAGGGAATCGAGGGAACTCTAGAGTGAGAGCTGGTATCTTCCCTGCCTAGGCTCGAGATGTTAGCCCCCAGGTGGAGGGAATTAAGGGAACTCTAGAGTGACAACTCGTATCTTCTCTGCCTAGCCGATCTTCAGAAATTCAAACTTTAAATTAACCAATGTTCTTTATAGCATCTCTAGTAAGGGTAAAGAATATTATTACTTCTATTTGGCATAACACAACTTCCATAATAGAATTCCTATACTTATTACTGATTCATGATAAGAAGAAAGATATTTTCATATTAAATACTTTTCTTCTACAAAAATTTTAGTTATCTTTTTAAGTTGTTACTGTTTCGTTAAAATATCAAAAATATTTAAATTTTAAATTCCTGCAAAAATCATTTTTATTTTAAGTAATTATCTTTTTAAAAATAAAAAAAAAATTCTAAAATGTGCATATTGCATAATCTTCCATGTGGTTTCGATATTCAGATCTTAATCAAAAAGTTCTATATTACTTGATAACGATACGTATACTTGCGTAGTATCCCAATATAAATATATATAAATTAAAAATTTAAATTTTTATTTTTCTTCAGGATCAAGTTTTTGGTTTTGTTGCAAAATAAGGAAATATAAGTGAAAAATACAATCAGAACTATTGTTATACTGTGCATAAGCATTAAGTAGGAGATCAGCTACATGGTGGAAATTGAGGTTATAGAGGCAGAGCTAGCTTTCCTCCATCATCTTATGGGATGGAACAACTAAGAATTTATTGCCCAGATGCCAATTAATCCTACAGTGTATTCTTCAATCAGTGGCTATTACTTTGTATGATGTCAAGAAAAATGACTTATTTCTTTTTGATTTGTATCAATGTATTGTTGTGTCATGATAGTTTTGTCAATTTGTAATCTATTCTTGAACTTTTAATGGTTGTAAAATTTTGAAATAAAAGACATGATTTTCAATTCTTTGTTATGTTTCTTATGATCGTTGGGTTAACTTTTTCATTACAGTTCATTATAGACAATAATATATAGTTTATTGGAGGTTCGTGTCTCTTGATCTCCCAATTGAGAGTATCAAGGCAAAATGAAGAGCATACGAGAGAGATAGAGATAGAGAGAGAGAGAGAGAGAGAGAGAGAGAGATAGAGAGAAAGAGTTATTATTATATTTTCTATTTCTTGAGTGTTCTCTTGTGAGTGCTTTTTATATTTTTTCTACGATGGTGTCTGGCTTGGAAAAATTAGTTCATCTTTCTTATTGTATAAGTTTCCTAAAGGATCATAAGTGGAGGAGCTTGCTGAAACAAAACTGAATTATGTTTTTGGTAATTTAGTGACTCTGTGGTTAACAAAGAAGGATGAAACTACTAACAATGTATCTATGTGAGATATGTGTTTTTTTCAGATTAATTCAGATTATGTTTGAGGTCCCCTCTATCCTCAACTTCTTCAAGCTCATGCTTGCTTAGATATGCCCCAACTCAATGTCATTTATTATGGTCATAATCATGTTTCTATTAGTTTAAAATCTATTATGGTTGATGAAACATATTAGGACCATTCTTTGGCCAAAGACATATTCCAACGGGATAGTCATCTTCTTATCTATGGCAATGAGCATGGTAGGCCTTGAGATCAAGGCTTGAGGTTGGAGGAAGAATTTTTATTTATTTAAGTTTTGGAGCAAAGGTGGATGGAAGATCCCCACCTTGCCTCAACCTATGTAGAAGGTGCGTCGGGCATGTCAGAATTGTCCCCATTGGAACTCAATGTAAAAATATGTGTTGCAATGACTTGCATGGCGATTATCCTTACTCATAATATTGCTTTTGAGTTTATTCACTGATAGTTTTGTGTTCTCGTTATTAGAAAAATTTCAAGGCCTCTCTTTATATCAACAGATGGGTTAAAAGCAAAGCTAGCCAAACTCGCTCACGAGGACAAATATATAGTATGACCGATGATTTTAAGTGTCCCAAATATCTTTGTGGATGACAACAAGAAATACATCGTGATATCCATTATCATAGGGAGAATGGCTGGTGAAAGGTTTCAGATTGCTTTGAGAATTGATAAGCACTTGAAAGTTTCACAAGTACCTACAAGAACCGAGGCCCACCAAAAAGTAGAGGCAATGATCGCAAAACCTTGCAGGATGAGAATTGAGTAAATGAATAAGGATCATCAGATGTTTCTTCATACGGCTCTTAAATAAGAAATACTTGGGAGGATTTTGACATAAAGGGTCGGATCAACTTGTTTAATAACATGAGTGGATCTGACTTAAGATTGAGTGATTGATGATTCTTATTTAAACAGGTCCTTTTTAATGGGACTTGTGTTAAGCTCTGTTCAATTAATAAGCTAGACCAGCTTGAATAGGCAATGACTCTTTTTTTAGTGATGGAGAGTTTGATGAATGCCTGGGTCTTTTTAACATGTCAATCAAATTGCTACTATTAGGAGCTTGTGTCAACTTATAATAAAACAACAACAACAACCAACCTTTATCTTGCTAAGTGGGGTTAGCTGCATGATTAATTTTTTCTATTATGTCCCATTAAGTGTCATATTTTCATTTAATTCTAATAAATAAAAATCATTATTTATACAATATGCCCTAATCTTTTTAGGTGCACCTCTATCTTTCTTAACATTTCAAATCTAAAATGTATATTCTCCTAACTGAAACATCAGATGATTGACATTTAATCTGACTAACCCATCTTCAAAGTCTCTCTCTAATCTTTTCTATCATTAGAGTTACACCAACCTATTCATGAGTACATTCGTTTCAAATTTTGTCTCTAAGTGTCAAGCCACTTATCCACCTAAGCATTCTCATCTTAGTAACCCTTAGTTTTATGCTTCTCTTTTAAAGGCCAATATTCTGTGCCATAAAGTATTGTGTGTCTCACCACCATCTTATAAAATTTTCCTTAAAAGTCTGATGGTACTTTTCTATCGCACAATAGGCTCGATGCATTCCTCTACTTCAACCAACCGACTTGATTTCTATTAATTACATCCTCTTCTATATCACTATTACTTTAAAAAATCAACTTAATTTATCTAAAATGTTAACTACTTTTAATGATTTGATATCTCATAGTTACAACTCTGCCACTAGATCCACCACTACTAAAAATAGATTCCATGTATTTAGTTTTAGATATACTAAAACTAATCCCTTTAACCTTCAATGTAAACATCAATAATTCAAGTTTTTTCTGAACTCTTTATCTAGTCTTATCCATAAGAAGGATATTATCAGCGAAAAGCATACACCAAGGTACATCTTCCTATAATTGTTCAGTAAGAGCATCAATTACTAAATCAAAAAGATACGGGCTTAAAGCTAGTCCCTGATGTAATTCACCTGAAATAAAAAAAAAATACTTGGTCAATCCTCCCTCTGTTTGAACACAAGTAACAACTTTAGTAAACATATATTTAATTACTTTAATATAATTCATATCAACACCTTTCTTTTCTAGAACTCTCCAAATAATTTTCTTGGAACCTTATCTTAAGCTTTTTCTAAATTAATAAAAATAATATGTAGATCCTCCTTACTCTCTCTATGCATCTCTATCAAATCTTTTAATAAATGTATAGCTTCAATGAGAGATTTGCACAGCATAAATTCAAACTAATTATGAGATATCCTTAGATCGCACCTTCAACTATGTTCAATTTCTCTATCATACTTTTAATGTATGACACTTCAACAAAATTCCAAACCCTTGTGCATCCCATTTTTTCTTAAATTTGATGACAAAAATAATCCTCCTCCACTCCTCAAATATATTTTTATTTTCTTAAATAATATTCAAGAGTTTATTAAGCTAAGAAACTCCCAAATCTATTTAATATTTCCACACTTCAATTGCGATATCATCAGGTTTCATTAATTTTTTACAATTTATTTTCTTTAAAGCATTTTCAACTTATTTTTTACTTTCATAAATCGAATGTCTATTTCAATTATATGTTGTATAAAATAAAATTTTGAATTTTTTAATTTGCATGACATAAAAATTAAAATATAATAAAAAATATTAATTATATTTTAAATTGTCAATTTATTCAGTTAAATAAAAATTAAAATTGAACCGGAAATAGAATATTAAACTTTTAAAAATAAAAAAAAAATCAAAATACATTTTTAAAATCGAATCAAAGCAGTCAAATTTTCATTGGTTTGATTTTTAAAATTTGACTAAATATTACACATCCCTAAAATTATCCGCATACCATAAGACTCAACCTTGACAGCAAGCTAATTTGAAATTAAAANAAAAAAAAAAAAAAAAAATTGTACAGCTCACAAATTTTTGTTCGATTTTAATTCTTTTTCATCAAATAACTAAAAATTTGTAAAATTCAAAATTAATGGTAGGATTTATAAAATTAATTTAATATTATACCCATAAGATACCATAATTTTTTTATATTAGTTCATAAATGAACTCCAACTAAGCTTTTGATTTTTGGCTCAACCATCTAAACCAAAATAAATTTTGATTTTGTGAATCTGATTTTATTAAAATTTTGCTCGGATCAATTGTTCAAATTTAAGATCTACAACTCGACCGATTTAAAAACAGATTCATCCAAACCGACTGAATGCTCTCCCTCACTTGCTTAAGTATAATAGTTTCTATTAGGCGGGCNTTTAAAAACAGATTCATCCAAACCGACTGAATGCTCTCCCTCACTTGCTTAAGTATAATAGTTTCTATTAGGTGGGCGAACGAGAAACTTTCGAGTTGGTTACCCTTAGCCAATCTCCTTGCAATTGGTTTATTTAAAGAGCATAGTCATATGAAATTGAATAATTACTTGATAGGAAATGCAAGTGTCGTTTTTTGGCTGATTCAATTATAGGAAATGCAAAAACAATATGTAATATTTCAAGCCAAACATTTCTGGATCTTTTGCTTCACATGAACAAAAGACATGCCTTCCCCACCCAAGACAATCGTTCTATCCCTCACTAGTCTTCAAAGCAATTAAAACCAAGAATCTTCACCAAATTATAAACGGTTCAATATAATTCCCAACAAAATGTTACTTTAATAAATCCAGCTAAAAAAATACTCGCCTCTCCCATAAATTAAAAATAAATGCATTAAAACATAAGAATTTACAGTAAATTAGATACAATGCACAACCAAAATCAATGAAATGGCAAACTGGACTCTATAGACCGTAAAACAATACATATAATCATTCTCTATAATGCAGCTGGCTCAGAGGGTGGAGATGACACTGGAGCTTCTGTTTGGGTTTGTGTAGCATCTATACCTGCTTTCGGAGTCGGGGATGTCTCCGCAAAACCTTCGGGGATCTGAGGATTATCTGATGAAACATTTGAGGGCTCTTTAGCAGCCTCTGAAGCATCTGCTGTTTGATTTGGAGTCTGTGAACCCTCCGTCGCCGGAGTCGGAGTCGTTGATGTTTCCTGAGGTGATGCCTCTGTACCATCAGCCGGAGCAGGTGGAGTTGCCGTTGGAGCTGGCGTTGATGGTGCTTCGAGCATCAATGGCGTAGTTGACTGAGGTTGAGTCAGGCCGAGTGTACCAGGTTTTTTAATAGTGAGGGAAGGAGCTGATAGAGATGGCATTCCTGGAGGAAGGATTTCTATGGGAGGTTTCTTTGGGGCTTCTCCAAGAGTAGTGAGCTTAGGGTCTTCCAGAGAAGCCAGGAATGCAGCAGCTGCATCGGTTTTGACAATACGTTTGTGCTCAATTTCCTTCTGAAGCATTTCATTCCATGCCTGGACTAGGCTCCTCAGAGCTGGACGACCATGGGCCTAAAGGGAGAACGGAGTGAGAAACTTTGGGAGAAATGCTGATAGGAGTAAATAAATGAAGGATCAGAAAGAGTTTTCAGTCGTTATAAACTGAATAAATCCTTAGGAGCATGTATGTAAAATTTGTAGTCTAGGTGTTAGATATGTAAAAGACAAATGAATTGAGTGGTGTGTATGTAAATTTTCCAAAATTTTCCAAAA
>JXCR01135849.1:266403-293251 GCA_002079205.1 Phalaenopsis hybrid cultivar | reverse complement strand
TGCCCTCATAAAATTTAAAGAACTTCAACCATAGGGCCATCTGATTTGATATTATAACTTGATACACTAGATAACTCAAACTTGTCGCAACAAGGAGCTTGGAGTTAGAATGGTGGGCAGCACGACCATCTTCAACAGTAAAACCTGTCTTCCCCAACTAAACCAATCTTCCTTCCTTAACTTAAACAACAAAGCCATAGGACTTTGAGGTTGCTTGCTTATGTAACGTAAATCCTCACCTTATCTTTAGGCCTTTGTATAGCCCTGCTATACAATATAAGCCCTAAAACGTAAATCCTCACCTTATCTTTAGGCCTTTGCATAGCCCTGCTATACAATATAAGCCCTAAACGTAAATCCTCACCTTATCTTTAGGCCTTTGCATAGCCCTGCTATACAATATAAGCCCTAACACATAAATCCTCACCTTATCTTTAGGCCTTTGTATAGCCCTGCTATACAATATAAGCCCTAACTCATAAATCCTCACCTTATCTTTAGGCCTTTGTATAGCCCTGTTATATAATATAAGCCCTAACTCATTCTTTAGACTTAAACAACAAAGCCATAAGACTTCGAGGTTGCTTGCTTATGCAACGTAAATCACCTTATCTTTAGGCCTTTGCATAGCCCTACTATACAATATAAGCCCTAACTCGTCTTAGGACTTATCTTTAGGCCTTTGTATAGCCCTGCTATATAATATAAGCCCTAACTCATCTTAGGATTTCGAGATTTTATCTTTAGGCCTTTGCATAGCCCTGCTATACAATATAAGCCCTAACTCGTCTTAGGATTCTTAGGCCTTTGCATAGCCCTGCTATACAATATAAGCCCTAACTCGTCTTAGGACTCCAAGGTTGTCGCATAGCCCTGCTATACAATATAAGCCCTAACTCGTCTTAGGATTCCGAGGTTGTCGTTTGTTAATAGCCCTGCTATACAATATAAGCCCTAACCCGTCTTAGGATTCTGAGGTTGTCGTTTGTCACGACCTAAATTGGCCTTTGTATAACCCTACTATATAATATAAGCCCTAACTCGTCTTAGGATTCTGAGGTTGTTGTTCATCACGACCTAAATCCTTACATTTTCCAGGCTATTTGTGTGATCATTTCACACGAATGTAAGCCCTAACTAATAAAATTGACAGTATGAAACACCCAAACATTTCTCTTCAAAATTGAGGCCAAACTTTAGGATAGCTTCGGAAGTCATCGAGGTTCTCCTCTGANTTGAGAATTGACCTACATTTCAATTCTCATTTCTGAATCAGTCCTACATGTCTGATTCATTACATTTGAGGTCGATCCTTACATTCCGACAACCTCTTTTGAAAATTGACCTACATTTGAATTCTCATTTCTGAATCAGTCATACATTTATGATTCATTCCATTCGAGGTCGGTCCTTACATTTCAACACTCTCTTTTGAGAATTGACCTACATTTCAATTCTAATTTTCGAATCAGTCATACATTTGTGATTCATTTTATTTAAGGACGGTCCTTACATTCCAACACTTTCTTTTGAGAATTGACCTACATTTTAATTCTCATTTCTGAATCAGTCCTACATTTTTTATTCATTACATTCGAGGTCGGTCCTTACGCTCCGACTCTCTCTCTCTCTCTCTCTCTTTGAATTGATATCTGAATTTCAATTCCCACCTCGGGGTCAACACTTACATTCTGACTCCCATCCTTTAGAAATGTTTGAAATTTCATAACTCAAAGTCCACTCTCCAATCCCTAGCGAGAGTCCCTACTTCTTGACTTGATTAAACACACACTTGCTAATTCCCCGGCAGAAACAAATCACTCACACGACCCTACACATATTTTTGGGTTTGCTAACTTAGAGGTTGTATTGGTTTTTGTTGATCTCGTCGGTCAACGCCAATACACGCGGTGTGCTTGCCCAGGACACCACAGCTATTGGGGGTCCATTTGTTGACCTCACTTTTGGTTGAGGTTTAGTTTTTTGCCTTTTAGTAGCCTAAGGTCTAACCATATGATTATTCCTAGTGACTATTTTTAAAAAAACTAGTCATGAAACCCTCACCCTTAGAAATTTTACCCTTTTCTTTACTCAACTTGAAGTTCCACATGTTGGTCTCAACCTCTAGCATTAAGTAGGTGAGATCACTATGGGGAAACTCAAGATGAGTCACCCTTAGGACTGTTGATCCTTAAGGTTAACCCTGAGTGTTGGTCTAGGGCTAATTCACATAGTACACTCATCTACACTCACAATCACTCACTACCCTAAACCGAAAACTTTTAAGCCTAGATCCCTTGATATTTTGGGATACTCATGTAGATACACCCACATTCACTCACAACCCTAAACCTAGAATTTCTAGCCTAGAGCCCTTGATCTTTTGGGATACTCATGTAGATGGACCTAAACCTACTAGCCCTAGGGCTATGGTCTGGCTAGAACCACTACATAGAGGACCCAAATTGGGGTTTCTAAACCTACTAGCCCTAGGGCTATGGTTTGGCTAAGACCACTATGTAGAGGACCCAAAATGGAGTTTCCTTTGGTCCATGAAACCTACTAGCCCTAGGGCTATGGTTTGGCTAAGACCACTATGTAGAGGACCCAAAATGAGATTTCCATTGGTCCATGGCTTGTTCATAATTATTGGTACCCCAAATCAACCAAAATACCCATCTTGGCCTTTTACCCCTAAAACACCCCCAAATTACCAAAATGCCCCTACATAATCCAAAATCCCAAAAATTCCAAAAATTCCCAGAAAATTAAAATAAATCACCAATATTCCCAATTTCATTTCTCTCTACTACTACATGACCCAATTTGGCCAATTTGACCATCTTTCACCAAAATCCTCAAATTTCCCTTTAACGATCCAAATTTCCCTATATCCAACTCAAATGTCCATCAATTTCATCTCAATTGACCCCAATTACAATCCTAAACTCAAATTAACTTTTGATATGAACAAAATAAACCAAATCCAAGCTCAATTGGTTCATGATTTGAGCCCAACTTTGATTTGGGTCAAAGCCCCAATTTTAACCATATGACCTAATCTAACGAAATTGAACCCATAGCATAGTCAATTGGCCCAAATTAATGTTGAAAAATCTTGAGAACATTCATATACATCAAAATCAACCATCAATTTACCTTGGTGAAGCCTCATTCCATTTGATTTTTGGCCTAAATCCAAAATTCCCAAATTTATCCCCAAATTGGCTAAGTCCCCAAATTTCACCCATGTGATTGCCTTAACATCCAAATTGGAATCCAATTCATGTTTAAAACTCTTCATGAGGTCCTTATTGACCCTTTACCATAATCAATTTGGACTTAGCCCAAGGCTAACCCAAGTTAGACCCAAACCTAGCCCAACATAATCAAAATGATTAAGGTTCAAAAATCCTTCAAATTGACCCTTCAATTGAACTCAAAACCATTTCCATTCTTCACCAAAGTTGTCCCTTATGATCATCTACACCAAATGCACCAATTAATTGGGCCAATTGACATGGCTAACCTAGCCCAAACCCAATTTTTGTTCATTTGCACCCACTTGGACCCATGCACTAAATGTGAACTAACCAACCAAAAGTCACAAAATTAACTTCACCACAGCCATTAGTTGGACTTAGTGACCGGTCCAAACACCATGAAATCACCTAAATTGAGCTATGGACCAAAGGTTGCTCAAATTAAGGGATATTATTTCCAAAAATGCACATGCTTAAGATAACTTTGCCAAATGAAAGCTCATATGCATTAAATTGTTGTGATGGACTCCTCTGGGTTCCCTGAACTCCTAACCACCTCCCCTGGTCGGCCAGCCAGCCTAGTGGCCGGAAAAGCCCAAAACCGAGAGCCACTCACATGGCACCTCACCCAAATCAAACCTAGAGGCGAGCTCATCCAAATCAAATTGAAAAGCTCCTCTGCCCTCCACCTAAGCACCACAATGTACCCAAACTTATGCCCTAAGACCCACCCCATGGCTATTTTTATTAAAAATCACCTCCCACGACCATGTGAGGTGTGCTGAAATTTTCCTAGAGAGGCCTTTCCAAACATCATACAGAGCTTCCCTAAGTTCCCTCAGTGCATTCCGACCACTTTCCCCCTCTAATTCTCATTGCTGGATCTCAATTTTGAGCTTCAAACCTTGTCGTAAACTAGGACAGAACCCAATACACCTCAACACTCCACCAAACTTCAATTGCTTGTGCCCATACCTTCACAACAGCAAGAGAAGACAAAACCCCATCAAATTACCCTTTGAAATAGCCTCCACCATTACTCTAGACCAACACCTGAAATCGAGCTCGATCGAATTCATACCTAGGCCTTACACCAAGAACAGGGACTCAATCCCTAGCTTCCTTGGACCCCAACAAACGTGCCGAGCTCCTCTAATTGAATCTTCCCTTCTCAGAGTTAGCCTCCTTGGACCCCAATGAACGTGCCGAGCACCTCTGATCGAAGCTTCCCTTCTCAGAGCAAAGTATAAACTCCTAAAGAATGTGTCGAGCACCTCTGATTGAAGCCTCCCTTCTCAGAGCAAAGGTATAAAACACCTTCCTCCTCCCGAGCTTATTTTGATTCTCCATCTACTTAGGCTTGATTTCATGGTACATTAACTGTATGGATTATGTTCGTCTCGCTTAGACGAGTCCATAGGATCAAACCCGAAGTGATTTGGTTGAGTCTAGGCCACTCACTTAGAAGAGTCCATAGGATCAAACCCGAGTTGGTTGAGTCAGGCTGAGATCTTAGGGTTTTAGTGTGGACGGTCACGGGATCATTCTATCGGGGACGATGACGGGGAGCCGCCCGATCACGCGTGTATCACATAAACGGAGGTGATCGAGCTGGACAGCGCTTCACGACATAAATCGCGGGCCGAGTCAGCAGCAACGTGGACGACGGCGTTCAACTAGAGCGGTTTAAATAGATAAATAGGGCTTTTCATATTTATTTAAATACCCTTAACTTAAAAAATTCATAAATTTGTGTAGAAAATTCATAAAAATAAAATAAAAATATCGTCTTGCTCAGTGAACAGAGGAGAACAATGTGAAATAAATTTTAAGACCATGTTATACCTATTTTATTTTTAATTAATTAAACACTGTTTTAAATCATTTGATTCTCCATGCATATTGAAACTTTGGCATGTTGTAACTTCTGTCAAGGGAAATATGTCATCTTATTTTTCCAAAGTCAGAAGAGATTCCTATACAGAGATCCATATTTTTCAAGTTATTCCACATTATTTCTTTAAAATAATCATGGAAATTTGCATATTAATTAGAAAATCCTAAGAAAATTTTGGAAGGTCCACCATGACTAGATAAGCCTTTGGAAATAATTTCGTGGGTCAAGTCTTTTAAAATGCACTTAAATTTTACAAACACTAAATCACTAAAATAACTAATTTTGAAAAATATAAACATTTAAAAGACTTGATTTTTGATCTCCACTATGATTTATGATCCAGAGAACCCATAATAATTTCAAAATATTTTGAGTTCATTTGACAACTTAAGTTGATTTTTAAGGATAAATACCACTTTCAGCATTTAAATGAATTTTAAAAATCAAAATATAACTCAAAAAACTATAAAAATTATTTTTTTAAGTTCTCTGTGATCAGGGGTATTTTTTAAAATAAAAACTTGATTTTTAGTCTATTTTAAATATTTAAATAATTAAAAATTCATAAAAAACACAAAAATAATAAAAATCATGGAAATGTTCTAAATTGCTTCTTAATCACTTAGGAATAATTAGAATATTTCTCGTGATTCTCTAAATAAAGATATTGAATTTCAAAGCTTATCTTTAAAAGGCTAAAAATGAGTTTTCACTAAAAATAATTCCAATAAATCAAAGAAAAATCAAAAAATTATTAATTTTTCTCCTTTGAGTTCTTCGACCTCAGAGAGATTTTTCAAAAATACAAAACTTTATTTTCAACACCTAAAATATTTATGTTTATTATATAGCCCAGAACTTAAAATAATTCTAATAAATCACAAAGAAGTCAAAAAAAAATATGAAATTTTATTTAAAGGCTTATCTGGTCTAGGTCCACCTCTAGTAAAAATTTCAAGGGATTAGAATTTACCTTGGTCAAGTTAGGAATTTTCTTTAAAAAACATTATTTTTGCATGAAAATAATTATATAAATTAAATTAAATTTTGAAAAATCATATATTTCTCCTCTGTTGTCTTAATTGACCCATGAATGAGGTAGGATAAAAACTTCAAAGTCATTTGAATTGAATTTGACAAATTATGAGGTGTTAGAGCCTTAAGGGCAAATCTGTAATTTTTGGAAATTTTTCCTTAATTAACATTTATGCTTAATTCAATGATGGAAAATGGGTAACCTCTAATCTTAATCAATTCATTTGATGTTTGAAACACAAATGGGTTACTTGGTAGAAACCAATCTCACTTTCTTATTTAAGATTAATAAATTTCTAGATTATTAAAATTTGGAAGTTTATTAAAATTAAATGATCCTGGACTTAGGGGTATGACTTTTGAAGTCAACAATTAATCAATTTAATACCCGTTATTTTGATTTTTAAATAAAATTATGAATCATGATCACTTAATCTTAACCCTTTTCAAAACTAATTAAGACACTCACGTAGGTCTTAAGGGCTTAGTGGTGACTTAGGCTGAATAAAAAAATTGATTAAACAAGGAGTAGAGAAATAAAAATAACTAAATCAAACATCCTTGAAACACCACTAAGCCCAATTAGGATAAAAAATTTAGCTAAGTGTTCAAATTACACTAACTTGCCCCTTTAAGGGTCGTCACCCACATAATTCTTAAATTGAATCATAAGTGATAATTACCCTATTCTTAGGGATAATTGAGACATCAGTGTTCACTGAGTAATAAGGATATTTATAGGATGAACCATTAAGAAATATAATAAGTTTAAGTGGACTCGAGGCTTTTCACTATTAGTGAGGAGGGGAGGCATGGACCTGCTTCCCTCTCCTAACTTGTTGGATACCTCAGAGGCCTATTAAACTTAATATTCTTTGCTCAATGGAATCTTCCTTAATTAAACGGATACCTCAGAGGCCTATTAAACTTAATATTCTTCACTCAATGAAATCATCCTTAATTAAAATTTTAAGGACTCACCAAGATATGACATAGGTTTAGAGGCCTATTAAACTTAATATTCTTCGCTCAATGAAATCATCCTTAATTAAACTTTTAATGAGAGGCTTATTAAACTTAATATTCTTCGCTCAATGAAATCATCCTTAATTAAACTTTTAAGGACTCACCAAGATATAGGGCTAGGAAAATTGCCAAAATTTTACCTTTCCTGCTCTTCATAAACTGCCTTAACATGCATTTTAAGTTTCAGGTGGTGGAACGAGAAGACTCGTCTACTTTTACAGTTTTCAGCATTGTCTTTCTTGTACTTTCATACTGTACTTTTATACCTGCAAAATTGCATGTTAAACAACGATGTCACCCTGCATGAAAACTAAAACCATCAAGATAGCCACATAGCCATCACCAAAACCAAAACTAAAATCAGCCAAGATAAAATTCACCGCCACAACATTCAAAATATAAATCAACTCAAAATTTAATTACAAAAATCACACAAAACCACGACTTCAACTAAATTAAGATGTCTCTATCAGATAATCGGGAATCCCTTGGAGGAGGTAACCTACGGTTGCTAACGAGGCTTCCCATGGTTTAAATGAAATTATGGAACTCATTAAGTTGGGTTTAGTAAGTTCATTTGGACTAAGTGAATCCAATAGAAAATAGTGATGTTGGAACGAGGGAACCGTAGGATCCTAACTGGTGTCGCTCCAATCAACTTTAATATGCCCTCATAAAATTTAAAGAACTTCAACCATAGGGCCATCTGATTTGATATTATAACTTGATACACTAGATAACTCAAACTTGTCGCAACAAGGAGCTTGGAGTTAGAATGGTGGGCAGCACGACCATCTTCAACAGTAAAACCTGTCTTCCCCAACTAAACCAATCTTCCTTCCTTAACTTAAACAACAAAGCCATAGGACTTTGAGGTTGCTTGCTTATGTAACGTAAATCCTCACATCATCTTTAGGCCTTTGCATAGCCCTGCTATACAATATAAGCCCTAACTCGTCTTAGGATTCCGAGGTTGTTGTTTATCACGACCTAAATCCTCACATCTTCCAGGCTATTTGTGTGATCATTTCACACGAATGTAAGCCCTAACTAATAAAATTGACAGTATGAAACACCCAAACATTTCTCTTCAAAATTGAGGCCAAACTTTAGGATAGCTTCGGAAGTCATCGAGGTTCTCCTCTGAATCCATGACATCTCCTAGTTCTTCTTCCTTTGGATTCTACAATAAAATGTTCCAAATTTGAATCAGTCCCCTTTCACACCTCTACGTCTGATTTAGTTGAAGAGTCCTACCCTTTGAAATTCCTTGAAGATAATATTTCTTGATTTTTATCGAGAGTCTTCTTAGGTGGCTTTGGTCATTTAAGATGTAATTAACTATAGGGGCTTGCCCTTATAGGAAGCATGTCCGAACCCAGCTTAATATAAACCCTATTTAATCCTTTATATTAAATAGGGGAACTTGTCGGCAAATACAAAGGTTTCGCAGACCAAACGGATGTCATACTTTCCTTAGTTTATTTGATCGAGCTTCATCCTCAAGTCTTGTGTTTATCCTTTGGGATAGATACAGGATTTGAGGTATAATGCTCTTTCATTTTAAACTATGAAAAATATGGGGTCAGTTTGATTTCATACTTCAACGTCCTTCCGAAGAGGGCGACGGGATTTCGATTCCAGCGACCGACAGCTTCTTACGGGCAACTCCCCTCCAACCCCAAAATAACGCCAACAGTGATCAATTAGTTTGGATATGACTTTGAGCAAAAAAATTATATGATTTAGCCATAAATGGGATGAGATCCCCCAAATTAAGGGACCTTAGTCCATGACTCAACTAGATTGGGCTAAGTGGATGTAGGCTTGTTCCTAGGGTCTACTTGATGATTGTGGTGGGCTTGGATTGGTCAATTTTGTTTGATTTGTTCAAGTGTATGGATTGGGTTGGTTAATTTGGTTTGACTTGGTCAAGTATAAAGCTTTGGTTTAAATTTGGGTCGATCGGGTTCAACTTGGGCTAGGTTTGGATTTGAACTTAGATTGGATCCAGCTGATTGAGCAACTTGGTGTGGATGATTGTCATGAATACTTTAGAGAAGGTTTGGATGGGTTTTGATTTGATTTTGGGGGGTCAATTTGGCAGTACTTGGACATCTGCTGTGTTTGAGGCAAAAAATAGGGATTTTAACTTCGGTTAGATTTGGGTGAGGCTTGGCCTTAAATTAGGGTCAATTGATGACTCAATTTGGTTTAGGGGAATGTCATGAAGGGTTTTAGACATCAATTTGGTGGAATTTTTTTGGGGTTATGGGGGTTCAAATTGGTGGAATTTAGTCATATCGTCAAAATTAGAGCTTTTAGATTTGGCTAGTTGGGTTCAATGGGGCTTGGATTTGGTTTGTATTGTGCTTAAGCATGATGAATTTGAATTTAGAATTAAAATTTGGAAGCATTGAAGTCAATTGGATGGACATTTGGGGCAATTTGGGCATTTTGTGATTAAAGGAGAATTTGGGGCTTTTGATAAAAAAGGGTCAATTTTGTCAAATTGGGCCCAATTAAGTGGTTCAAATTGATTTTGAAGACATTTGGAGTGATATAGGAGGTTTTGGAAATTTTTAGAATTTTTAGAATGTGAAGGGTATTTTGGTAATTTTGATTTTGGGGTTATTTTGGACTATTTTGGGTATTTTGGCCAATTTCAGTGTTTTGGAATCAAATAATTTTTGAAGAGATTTGAGGCTAATTTTGGGAATTTTTGGAAAATTTAGGGTTTAGGGGCAATTCGGTGATTTGGTGAAGCTTGGGGCCAAAGAGGGTCAAAATTAAAATTATGGTAAAATTGTGAGTGATTGATGATGTTTATCATAAGGTCACCCTATTTGAACCATAGGACTAAGGTAACTCCCTTTTTTGGATCCATCATATGCTATTCTTAGCTAAAACCTAATCCAAAGCTAATGGTTTAGGGGATCACCCACATGAATTTCCAATAGATTAGCGGATCAGGCTAGGCGTAATTGACTAAGGATGAGGTTGCGAGTGTAGGTCCAAGTGTGTGTGTAAGACTGACCAAGACCATACAACCAAAGCTAACCCTAAGGCCAAACAGTCCTTTGGGGACTCCTCTTGAGCCCCCATATTGGTCCCACCTACTAAGTACTAGAGGTTAGAACCATCGTTTGGAAGAATATCCTTCATAAACTTAACATAGCTTGGCATTTGTAATAAGGCTTCAACAAATGGAATATCAATTATAAGCTTCTTAAATAGTTCTAGAAACTTGAAAATTTTTTATCCAACTTTTGTTGACGAAGTCTCTAAGAAAATGGAGGTGGTGGTTTTTCCAAGTCAATTTTAAGTGGAGAAATAGGTCTCTCTAAACCTCTCGAAGAGTCCTCTTAAGGTTCTTCAATTTCTTTTTTTTCTACCTCAGTCTCTTTTTGAACTCTACCTTCCAATTCTCTTTTGCTTCTAAGTTGAATGGCTTTTACTTGTTCTTTATTTTGGTCTTTTAGATTTACTTCTATATTACTAGGAAGTGTTCTTTGTGATTTATTATTTAATGAATTTGTTATTTGTCCCAATTGATTCTCAATATTTCTAATTGTAGCTCCTTGACTTTGTAACTGATTTCCAATTTGTAACACCACTTCATCTATAGACAGCTTTTTCATTTTGAATTTTGGATTACTGTTAAAACTTGGAGGATCAGTAGGTCTATAATTACTATTCCCTTAATTATTCTAATTTCTGAATGGGTTTACTTAATTGTTCTCCGTTGCTGATTGTTATCATCTGAAGTATTGTTCCAGTTAAAGTTAGGATGGTTCTTCTAATTTGGGATATAATTGTTTGAATATCAGCTATTTTGCTGGTTTCTATTGCATTCAAATTTTCTAATGATGCTTCATAATCTATCATTTTGCCTAATGAATTCTAGTAATTGGTCTAACTTCCTTGAAACTGTACCAACTTGATTTACTAACATTGCAAAAGCATCAGATTCATGAATATTAGCTACTTTCTTAAGATTTACCCTTTCAAAATGCCATTGAAAATTATTAGTAGCCATCTCTTCAATTAAAGCATAAGCATCATGAAGTGGTTTTGACATCAATGAACTACCAGCAGTGGCAACGATAATAGATCTATGTGATCAAGCTAATCCATTTTAAAAGGTTTGAATTATTAACCAATCTAACATTGTATGGTGAGGACACTTTCTCAGTAGTTCTTTAAATCATTCACAAGCTTCATAAATAGATTCACCTTAAAACTGACGAAATTTTTGAGAGAGAATTTTTAATTACTTTTTTGAGGGAGGCGGCCTTTGATAAAAGGAGGGGGAAGTTAGAGGGTGGCGTAAGAAGTGGCGTGAAAGCAATGAGAGTTAGACAGAGAGAGAGAATTCAAAGGCTTGGAGATTTTCTTCAAGGATTGTAAGGGGAGAGGGAAGGTGTGATATTTCTTCTTCACTAAACTTGTAAGAGAGAATTGAGAGTGCTTGTAAAGAGAGAAAGACTTGGAGAGAAATTCTATGGATTTGCTTGGGAAGGATTGTGAGATGAGATGTGTCTTTTATTTCTTTTGTTTTGTAAACTTATTTTTATATATGAAATCCGTGTTTTGTGCATCCTTTTTATGAATTCTGAGTAGTCTTCTTTATTCTTCTCCATACTTTGAGATATATTTTTGTGAAGAATTGATTTTGTTTTATATTGTTTTTAATGTCAATAATTTGTAATGATTTGAACTCCGATCTTCATTTACTTTTCAATCTGGCCAATTGAAATATTAAAATGTGTTGAGAAACATATGTTCTTAAAGGACTATGATATTTACAACATGAGAAGAATCACATTTGATTTCCTGGGAAAGTATTTCATCCATGGAGTTGTTAGCAAATAAATGAGGAAATATACCAATTTGGATGCAATATTAGAGATTTTAAAGTGACAGATTAAAATCTGTAATTTGGTCCTGTTGATTGGAAACTGATGCGAGATTGTTAGCCCTCAGGTGAGGGAGAAGTGGAAACTCTTGAGTGGCAACCGGTATCCTTCCAACCTAACCATGAAATTAGGGATAAAACGCTGGATTAATCAATGTTTGTTATGCACTCAGAGAAGGGTAAAGAATAGGATTGCTCCTATTTTGCACAAAACAATTTTTTATATATTTTTTTCAAATGATTTTAATTTCTTCAGAATCTATATACTCATTTCAAAGGGGGAAGGATGCTTTCTTAACTTTGAACTTTCCATCACAAAAACTTATTTTAATTTTTGTGAGTTTAATTTTAAAAGTTTAGCATTTAGTTTAGTTAACTTTGTCTTTCAATTGCATTTTAATTAGCATTCGCTTTTTACTTAATATTCAAACTTCAGACTTTATATTTTGTAGTTTAAAAATTGTACTTTACATTATAATCGTAAGAACTTATTTACAGGCATTTCCAACTTCTCTGTGGGATCAATATCTAGGACTCCATTAGAACCCTTTATTACTTGAGCTATACGTATACTAATATTATTTTTAAATGGGATTTGGCAGTTTAAAGATTTTTAAGAGATAAAACAATTTTAACTGAAGTTATTTTGTTGGGAGTAATTTGCATATTTTCCATTATATCTGGTGTGTGTATTTTGTAATATTGAAAATATTTGCAAAATTAACACACTAAATCCATCTGCATCAAGTTTTTGGCATCGTTATTAGGGAAGTAACAGAAAGTAGTAGTACGTTAGGGTTTGTGTGTTTGGAGTTTGGGCAGCTGCAACTTATCCATCTTATCATGATAAGCTGCGTATCTGTAGCTGATCCTAATAAGTTGTTTATCTGTTTAGTTTGTGTGTTTAGAAAACAACTGATTTGTATCTGTTTGTGGATAAAGGATCATTCTATCATTGGACTGAATAAGCTATTAAGCTATTTGGTTTTTGTGGTTTGAAAACAGTTGATTTGTAGCTGTTGGTGGAAAAATGATCATTTCACCACATGCAGTGGAGCTGTTTGCAACAATAATATAATGAGAACACATTCAATATACTAAAATCTAAAAAAACACTACATAATAGTTCAAAGGACAACAAAAAAGATATACTCCTCACTCAATGGTCACTATCTACAAACCTATTAAAAAATCACCAAATCTAATTTGGTATCTACAAACCATGCCAAACAGAGCAAGTAGTAGGTATAAATAATAAAATTATTTATATGAAGGGAATCAATTTGTGTTAAACTTGTTAGCACATAGATCTACCAGAACCTTGGGAGATTTATCACAAATTATATTATTTAAATATTTCGCTCCAAAAACTGCTAAGCTTAGAAATGATATGACATATTTTTGTCAATTTGAAGAGGAATCAATTTGTGAAGCCTAGGAAAGATTTATAGATCTCCTTAGAAAGTGTCCAAACCATGCATTGTCAGATTGGTTAATAATTCAAACTTTTTATAATGGTTTGGTTGGATCTCTTAGATCGATAATTGGCGTTGTTGTTGATGGATCATTATTGTCAAAACCACTCGAAGAAGCATATTCTTTAGTTGAAGAGATGGCTACTAATTATTTTCGATGGCCCTCTAAAAGGGTAAATAAAAAACAGTAGCGAGTATTCATGATTCTGATGCAATATCTATGTTAGCAACACTAAGAGATGTTATATCAAAGATAGATCAATATGGAATGAATTATTCTCTAACATCACCTGTGCTTGAAGAAAATTCATTGAGAGAAATGATAGAATCTCAATCTTCTTATGAAAACTTAAATTCAATAAATAATCATTCAAATAATCCTTATGTCAATTATTATAATCACGATTGGAAGAATCATTCAAATTTTTGTTGGAGTAACAAATATTCAAACACTGTAAATCCGTAATGGAGAAACAACATTGCGAACCCATTGGGAAACTTCAACAATCAAGGAAATCCCACTTATAAACCTTATTATCTTCTAGGTTTTACTAATTTGTAGAGTAAGGATAAATAGTTGTCAATGGAAGAATTGATATTGCAAATGGGAAGTCAATTACAAAGTCAATGAGCTGCAATTAGAAACATGAAAAATTAATTGGGACGTATTGCTACCACACTTAGCAATAGACCTCCAAGAATGTTGCTTAGCAATGTTAAAGTAAATCCTAAAGATAAAAAAAAAGAGCATATTAAAGCTATTCAACTAAGAAGTTGAAAAGAATTAGAAAATAGAGCTAAGAAAAAAGTGGAAGTTGAGGTTGAAAAAGATAAGGTGGAAAATGAAAAATCTAGTGAATATTTTTATTTTGAGTCAGAATGTCCTATTAAACCAATGAAACTCACTGTAGAAAGATCACCACCTCCATTTCCTCAAAGATTGAAGCAGAAAAATAGAGATAACCAATTTTCAAAATTTTTAGAAATATTGAGGAAATTAACGATAAACATTCCATTTGTTGAAGCTTTGGAACAAATGCCTAGCTATGTGAAGTTTATGAAAGATATACTTAATAAGAAATAGAAGTTTGTAGATAATAACCGTTGCACTCAGTGAAGAGTGTAGCACTATAATTTAGAAAAAACTTCCTAAGAAACATAAAGATCCTAAAAGTTTTACAATTCCTTGTGCTATTGGCGAATGATTTTTTGCAAATGCTTTATGTGATTTAGGAGCCAGTATTAATCTTATTCCATTTTCAATTTTTAGAAAGTTGGACTTAGGAGATATTTTACCTACAACTGCAACTCTTCAGTTTGTTGATCATTTGATTACCTATCCTAAAAGAGTTATAGAAGATGTTTTGGTAAAAGTTGATAAATTTCTCTTTCCTGTGGACTTTATTGTATTAGAAATGGAGGAAGATAAAGAAATTTCTATCATTTTTATAAGACCATTCCTTTCCAATGGAAGAGCTTTGATAGATGTACAAAAAGGAGAACTAACTATGAGAATTAGTGATCAAGAGATTACATTTAATAGTGTAAATTCAATGAGATACTCTGCAAAAGAGCAAGACATTGAATGCTTAATAATGGATATTAGTGAATATCTAAGCCCTGATCATTTCAAAAAGACATTTGAAAGGGAATTTGAAAAGGAATAAGTGGAATATCAAGATGAGGATAAAATTCAGGATAAATCTATGAAAGTGAGTAAAGAAGATTTGGATTATGTTTAGGAAAAATTTGAAATTTTAGACCCTACAGAAAGTAATAAGAATTTGATTTTATTTAAGGAGAAACCTTCTGAACTAGAACTGAAAACTCTTACTACACATTTGAAGTATGTATTATTAGGAGATTTATCTACATCACATGTTATAGTATCCTTAGAATTAATTGATAAGCAAGAACAAAAGTTGTTGGAAACTTTGAAAAGATATAAGAAAGCCTTTGGATGGACATTAGCTGATATTAAAAGAATCAGTCCTTTGATTTGTATGCATAAAATTTTATTGGAAGATCAACCTGAACCAAGAGCTGTTCCTCAAAGGAGATTAAATCATATTATGAAAGAAGTTGTTAAGAAAGAAATTTTAAAATGGTTAGATGTTAGAATAATATATCCTTTTTCAGACATTGCTTGGGTAAGTCCAATTCACTATGTTCCAAAGAAAGGAGGGCTGACTTTAGTGAAAAATTAGAATAATGAATTAATACCAACATGACAAGTCACTGGATGATGAATCTGCATAGACTATATAAAATTAAATACTGCCACAAGGAAGGATCATTTTCCTTCACCCTTTTTCAACCAGAAGTTGGATAGGCTGGCTGGGCATAGATATTTTTATTTTTTAGATGGATATACAAGTTATCATCAAATATCTATAGCTCCAAAGGATTAGGAGAAAATGAAATTTATCAGTCCTTATGGAACTTTTGTTTTTTGGCGAATGCCCTTTAGATTGTGTAATGCGTTTGTAACATTTCAAAAATGTATGATGTCAATTTTTAGTGATTTAATTGAAAAGGGAATTGAAATCTTTATGGATGATTTTTATTTGTTTGAAACTTCTTTTGAAATATGTCTAAATCGTTTAGAGAAAGTTCTTGAATGATGTGAAAAGACTAATCTCGTATTGAATTGGGAAAATTTTCAATTTATGAAAATTCCAGAAAATGGCATGGAAGTAGATCCTACAAATATTTAGGTTATATCAAACTTACCTCCACCTACTACTGTAAGAGGAGTTAGGAGCTTTATCGGACATGCTGGATTTTATATGAGATATATTAAAGATTTTTCAAAATTTTTAATTAAAAATATTTTTTACAATATGTGGAATGCCTAGAGTAATCATTACCGATGGAGGATCTCATTTTAGAAATGTAACAATTGCAAAAATAGTATAAATATATAATATAATGCATAAAATTACAATTGCTTATCATCCCCAGACTTATGGTTTAACATAAGTATCTAATCATAAAATTCAGACAATTTTGGAAAAAAGTGTAAATCCTAGTAAAATGGATTGGTCTTCTAGATTAGATACGACATTATGGGCATATAGAACAGCTTATAAGACACCTATATGTATGTCCCCTTATAGATCAATTTGTGGGAAGACTTATCACTTGCCAGTAGAGTTGGAGCATAAAGCTTATTGGACTATAAAAGAATTCAATTTCAATTTAAAAGAAGCTGGTGATAAAAGATTACTACAATTGAATGAGCTTGAAGAACTTAGAAATGAATTTTATAATGATGTTAGGATTTATAAGAAAGGAATGAAAGAATGGCATGATCAGAAGATAATAACAAAATATTTAAACCTGGACATAAAGTTTTATTATGAAATATAAGATTGAAATTATTTCCTTAAGAACCAAATTCTAGTTGGAAAGGGTCATTCAAAGTTGTAAAAGTTCATCCCTATGGAGCTGTTAATATTGAAGATCCTAAGATTGGATGGATATTTAAAGTAAATGAGCACAGATTGAAACCATATTTTGATGGTCAAAGACCAGTTTTTAAAGAGGTTGTAATGTTGGGTCACCCAGAATAAGAATGTCGGGCCGACGACATTAAACCAAGTGCTTTGTGGGAGGCAACCCATACTATAGTTATTTAGTTAGCTTTTGAGTTTTCAATCGGAATATTTTATGTATATTTATATTTGTGATTTTCTAGAGTCCGTGCAATTGAGAAATTTAAAATTGAGAAAATATTTAAAAAAATCTTTATCTACCAAATTTTATAGAATAATTAAGAATTTTTTTGGATCGAAATTTAAAATGCAAATTTTTTGGAACTGGCGCATGATGCGCTACATTCCAGAGAGCTGGCGCATGATGCTCTTGAATCAGTGCATGATGCGCTGCAGCAACAAAAATGACTTAAAAAGTTTCAAAAGATAGTTTTTGGCGAGTTCTTCTCCTTAAAACTCCCAAAAACTGATTCCGAAGTCCATTTTATGGGGGAAAATGGGGGAAGTTTCACTAGATTTCAACTTTGATGGCATCCTGCTATTAAGATACCGCTAGATTTGGAATTTTCAAATGGAGAAAGTTTGTCAGTTTTGATGCACAGAAGTTGCATGATTGTGTTCTATTGAAGAACTTGCTAATCAAAGAAAGGGCGTTTGTAAATCAAGGATTTAATACACCAATTTCTCGAGTGGAAGAGATTATTGTGCAAAGACGCTGGGAAGTGCTTTGTTACACTACTACTGTTGTAGTTGTCCTTGTGGTGAAAGAGTTTTAATGCAAATGTACATGCAATCAACTAAGGAACTGTCTATGTGCAAAGCAGGTTTGTGCAATTTACTCCTTCAAGAATAAACGAGATGTTTATAATTGAAAAATGTGCATATTTGCCATTATGCAAATTTTACCCCGACGAGAGATAATATGAATGAACTCTATCAATACCTTATGGATGAAGATGTGAATTGGGAGGCCAGAGATGATGGAAATGTAATTTTTCATCATCATTATTAAATCCTACTTCTAAGGTATGACACTTCTTTATTGCATCGAAATTACTTCCTACTATGAAAAGTAGTAAGTTAATTAATGAGAGTACTAATTTGAATTACTATATTCAAAATGGGAAATATGTTGATATTGGAGCAATCATTGTGAAATTGGTTTTGGGTTTAATTTTTAATGGATCCGCAACTAGTTTTGGACATTTATCCACTATTCTCCTACTATGCAGTCAATCGCAAGTACCTTATGAGAGTTGGGAAAAGTGCTTCTTCCTTGGAATTCGTTGGATCCAGAAGTTGTATTGGAATGGGAGATGAGAATGATATGAATGTATTGATGGATCAAGCATCCCAAAATTCATAGCCTATTCATCTCTACTTTAGTCCTAATGCACTTTTGAAAAGGTTCAAGAGGATAGAGAAAGATGTGCAAAATCTTATGCATGCAATTAGCAATGTTTCTGAAATGTTGGATCACTTGGATTTGAGACTTAATGAACATATTGAGCATACTAGTCATATTGAAGATGCTTTGGAACGTATGTTCAAGAAACATTCTTGGATTGGGGAAGATTCGACTAATGATTTTCCTTATAGAACATTCTACAAATTTTATGTGCACTACAAATCTATGGGAGATATCTAAGAGGATGAGAGTGAAGAAGATGTTTGAGCTTAATCTATGCACGGAACGTTTTGTTTAGTACTACTTGTTTTAGTTGTTTGTTATGTTGGATTGCATTTAATTTTATTGTTGAACTCTATCTATGTTTGAGTTTGGTATTTTGATGTTTAGATTTTAGTGTTAGGATGGTTTGGTTTGCTTTGAATGCTGAAATAGATGTTTGTTGGCTTGAAACATGTTAGTTTGTAATAGCGTGGATTTTATTTATAAAAGTGATTTTTGTGTTGTTCGTAAAAAATTGATGTTGGAGTAATGTTTAATCATCCTTATAAAGGTTCATTTGAGTTAATATGAGGTAGATGTAAACTGGTACGGAGCAGATTTTCACATAAAATGAAAACTAGAAAAAATAAGGCATTGGCGTAAGATGCGCCAGATTGGCGCATGATGTGCCAGTTTGCAGAGAATTGGCGCATGATGTGCCAAATTTGGTGCAAGATGCGCTAAATTCCCAAAAATGCTAGATTGCCTAAAAACCCACAAAATCACACAATGAAACTCCATTTTTACTGCTTGGGTTGTCTCCTACCTCTAAACCTTTGACCTAGGGCTTCACATTGAGCGCGATAAAGAAGATTTTGGATGCTAGAAATCATAGATTTCATCTTCTCTTATTAAGAGCTTCACTTTAACTTAGAATTTTTTTATTTTAACCATGGATTTTTTCTACATTTTGGAAAATCTGAAATTTGGGATATTTATGAAAAAGCTTAAAGAAAACTCATGGTAAAAAGTTTCTTACCAAATAATCTTACTTAGGAAGTTAGATTTTTTATTTTGTAATTTATTTGAAATTTATTTGAGTTTTGGTAGAATTTTAAATGGCTCTACGAGTGAAGAGAGGAAAGCCACCAGATGATTTTGATGCGCAAAAATTTTTAATTTGAAGGCCCAACTCAGTTATAACACTCAAATATAATCGAGAAGATTGATCCAGGAATGGGCATTTGCTAACCCGGGTGGTGAGATTGAGTGGTTGATCCTTGCTAGAATGTAGGAATGGTTTCGCTACTTCATTGCAGTAGCGATTGTGCCAATGATTCGGGCTTTCTATGCCAACTTGAGATTCACTGATGACAATCACATCCTTGTGAGAGGAAAATAAGTTTAATTTACTACAGAAAGGATCAATGCTTTTAATGGGCTGACGAATGTATTTCATGATGAATATGCTGCATTCGTGATGACTAATTCATCACTGGATGAAGTGATAGCCTTTCTGACTGATGGAAGAGTAGAATGGAGAATTAAAAAATAAGATAGTTAACTTCTCCGCTTCCATGTTGACTATTCAGTCAAAGGTATGACACCACTTCATCTGACCGATGTAACGAAGGATAGAGCTATATTGAACTATTTCATTCAGAACATTAAAGCAATAGATGTTGGTGCTCTTATTGTTCATCATGCACGGAGCAAAGCTAAGAGCTCTATAGCTAGTGGTTTGGGTTACCCTACCCTGACTTTCACTCTTTGTGAACAATCAAGAGTAGAGCCCCATAGAAGTGAAGAAAGATTACAGCCACAAAATCCTATTGGAAAGCATATGATTCAGAAAATTGAATTGTTTATTGAATTTAGGGGTGGAAAAAGCAATAGACCCTCTACATCAGCTGCAGGGGCATCTACTTCTCACCCTGCATCACTAGAAAACTTTATGGACCAACTTATAATTCAATAATTAGATATAGTAAATATTTAGAACCATATATGAGAAATTGGAGTGAGAAAAGCTTATAATGATGAGTATAAGTAGAGGAGAGTTCAGCAACATATAGCTTTTTAGGATGCTATGGTGAGATATCTTAAGGGTGAATACAATGTAGAATTTCTTACTTGCCCCAGCTTCAGTCCTTATGTTGTTGTTTATGATGATGAAGAAGATGAAGAAGAAGAAGATGATGATAATGTGGCTGGCGATGAAGATTGATATTTTTAAAAGTTACTTTACTTTTTTGGTTGATTGTTTGTTTGTATCTTGTTTGAATGTTATTTGGTTGGCACTTGAAACTATTGTAGTAACAACTTTTATTTTGTGTTGTGAATTTAAAATTGTGATAGAAACTGTAGATTCTTACTTTTCCTGCATTTTTAGTATTTTTTAGTTTTTATTTCTCTATTTAATTCTCAGCAAATTCTTTAGAACATATTATGTTTCATTTAATGTTTTAAAGCCTGTACGTATTTTTAAAGTTAGTGCCTACAATATACAAGAGCCCAGTTTCATAGTTAGAAATCCTCTACAGGATAGTTTTTATTTTCATGTTTTTACTATTTTCTCTCACCAACTAAATTGTGTGCTAGAACATTTTTAAAACACCTAAAAACTTAAGATTTGGGGGAAGAAAAATGTCTTTTGAAAGAAGAAGTAAACTAAATTTTATTTGTCCTTAAGTAACAATATTTCTAAAATTAATTTAACATGACCTAGGATATTAAGATTAAACTTAAAATGATTGTACTTTCGTTTATGAATATTATGGTAAATTTAGATATAAAGTATTAATAATGATGGTCAATTCTAAAGATAAAGATATTTGGTATGATAAGATAAAACTAATTTTTTCTATTTAAAGTAAAGCAAATTGTATTTTTGAAGTATGAAAAATTTTTAGAGTTTCATGTAAGGAGAAAAGGATGAGACTTTATGAAAATCATAAACTAATATGAATTTATAGAGTGAAGAAAGGTAAGGGTTTTGAATTTAGGAAGAGGATAGTGAAGTTTAAAGCTATTAAAGGCTGTCCAGATGTAGTAATCCTCACTTAAAAAAGAAAAAGAAATGAAATGATTAAAAATATCCTAAAAGAAAAAGAAGAAAAAAAAATATATAAATAAGAAGAAAATTAAGTGAGGAGAAGCTTGAGGAGATGCATAATAAAAAATTGTCTTCATTTGAATAAACTTAAGGAAAAAGCTTTATTACATTTTCTAAACTTATATGGAATTATTCGTAGCATTATTAATAAAATTTTCATGAAGTTCATTTTCGTATGAATATTCAAAATATCCTTGATATGACAAACTGTAATTCTTCTTGAAATAAATAGAGATTCAGAAATCTTAAAATTGACTACTAAGTAAGCTTAAACTTAGAATTTGAATTTAAGTTATTAAAGGCTTTCATAAATTTTACTATTTTATTTATTAAACTAAAGTATAGAAGTTATAAGTTAGTCTCTGTCTTAAGTCATATGCTCTTATGTAGTAAAAGTGTCACTTGAGGACAAGTAAAATTTAAGTTTGGGGGATTTTGATACACCAAAATAATATGTAGTTTTAAGTATTTATTTTATGCTTATTTTTCGTGATATTACACTTAAAAAAGGGTATTTTCATTTTTTTGTTGCACGTATATTAATTTTAGGCACTTGAAGGAAAATTAGAAAAAATGACAAAATTTGAAGCCAAAATAGCGAATTTTTGAATTATGATGCAAGATGGGTCAAATTGGTGCATGATGCTCCAAATTGGTGCCAGATGCACCGGATTGGCGCTAGATGTGCTAAAACCCAGAATAGCGCGGTCTTCAGTAAACTGGCGCATGATGCGCCAGATTGTTGCCAGATGCGACATTTGACAGAGAGTTTGTGCAAGATGCGCCAGATTTTGCGTCTGAGGCACCATGGAAGAATTTTTGCTGATTAAGTTAGTTTGAGATGAATTTTGCATGAATTTTTAAAGGGGAACTTATTCTAAACACCCCTTGGAGAAATTCAATGCATCTAGACACTTTAGAAGGTTCTTTTATGAAGGGATATGTCACTTGGATCAACAAACATGTCTTTTGAATTCAAAAGAGTTGACTTTTAGATAGGGCTTTTAAGATGGAATTTTGAATTCTTTTTAGAGGGAGACAACCTTTGATAGAAGGAGAGGGAAGTCTAGGGCTAAGAGGGGGGCATGATAAGTGGTGTGAAAGCAAGGAGAGTTAGAGAGAGAGAGAGAGAAAGTCAAGGGATTGTATATTTTCTTCAAGGATTGTAAGAGGAGAGGGAAGGTGAGAGATGTCTTTTTCCTTACACTTCTAAGTGAGAGTTGAGAGTGCTTGTAAAGAGAAAAAGACTTGGAGAGAACTTCTATGGATTTGCTTGGAAGGATTGTGAGATAAATTGTGTCTTTTATTTTTTTTGTTTTGTAAACTTATTTTTATATATGAAATCCATGTTTTGTTGTATCCATCTCATGAATTTTGAGTAGTCTTCTTTATCCTTCTCCCTACTTTGAGATATGGTTTTGTTAAGAATTGATTTTATTTTATATGGTTTTTAGTGTCAATAAATTGTGATGATTTGAACTTCAATCTTCATTAACTTTTTTATCTGGTCAATTGAAATGTTAAAATGTGTTGAGAAACATATGTTCCGAAAGGGCTATGATTTCAAAAACATGTGGAGAATCACATTTGATTTCATCCATTAATTTCAGTGAAAATAAATAAGGAAATATACTTTGTTCAATGTAGGAATGGAGAGTTTAAGGTGACAGATTAAAATTCCTAATTTGGTCCAGTTGATTGGAAACAGATGTGAGATTGTTAGCCCTCGGGTGAGAGAGAATTAGGAGCTCTGGAGTGGAAGTCAGTATCCTCCCAGCCTAACCACGGAATTAGGGACCAAACTCTAGATTAGTCAGTGTTTTTTATGCATTGAAAAGAGGATAAAGAATAGGATTTCACCTATTTGACACAAAACAATTTTTATATATTTTTTCAAATGATTTTTAATTTATTTACAATCCATATACTCATTGTAATGGGGAAGGATGCTTTGTTAAATTTGAACTTTCCGTCACAAAAACTTAGTTTAATTTTCATATGTTAACTTTTAAAAGTTTAGCATTTAATTTAGCTAACTTTATCTTTCAACTACATTTTAATTAGCATTCACTTGTCACTTAATATTCAAACTTCACACTTTACTTTTTGTAATTTTAAAAATTGTACTTTACCTTAAAATCTCAAGAACTTATTTACAGGCATTTCCAACTTTCCTGTGAGATTGATATCTAGGATTCAACTAGAGCCCTTTATTACCTTAAAATACGTATACTTGCATTATTTTAAAAGGGATTTGGCAAATTAAAGATTTTTAAAAGATAAAACTATTTTAAATGAAGTAAATTTGCTGGGATTAAATTGCATATTTTTTATTGTATATGTCATGTGTATTTTGTAACATTAAAAAATATTTACAAAATTAACTCACTAAATCCACCCACATTATACTGTAATGTAAATGGAATCCTTTAGTAGACACCCAATTCGCTTAGCAAGTTTGGCTAAAACATCGGCACGGGTGTTATCTCCTTGAGGAATCCTATATAGTGTCACACTGTGAATCTATTTCAATAACTTCATTGTATGTTGATGGTACTCTATTAATCTTGGCTTCAGAAAACTGTACTATCTGACAACTTTATGAATGACAAGTTGTGAGTTATCATAGATGACAATGTCTGTTATTGTCAATTATCATCCGATGACTAATTCTTCATACTCTGCTTCATTGTTTGTACATGGCTCTATCAGGTGGTAGGAAAATTTCAACATGCTCTGATCTGGGTAACGAAAATTTGACCAATTCTTGCTTTGCCTAGTATAATTGTTCTTGATTCTTTGTTCCTTCTGGCTGACGAAGCTCCATCGAAGTACATTTCCTAATATTGAGTATTGTGTTGTTCTACATGTAGTATCTACTCTTCTGGTAAGTCGTGGTCGAGAGGGGACCTAGCTAAAAGTGGTCGCAGTGAGAAAATCTGCTAGAATCTGTCCTTTGATAGCGTGAAGGGGTGCGAAAGTTATATTCAATTTCAATAAAATCATCGACCACCTAGTTAGACGTCTAGAAAGTGTTGGTCTGGTCATCAAATATTGTAATGGATTAACTTTCAAAATAAGGGTGATCTTATAAGAAAACATGTAATCTCTCATTTTTTGGGTGGCAAAAATTAAAGCTAGATAATGCTTCTAAATAAAAGGATACTAGAGTTTGTTTTCCTTACCCTCTTCATTAACCTGAGCTAGCAAGGCTCCATGAGAGTCGCCTAAGGTCACGGTATAAATATTCAAAGGATTTTCAGGCATAGGGGCTGCCAAAATAGAAGGTGTTATTAAATATTGCTTAACATCCTCTAAGGACCACTGGCATTTCTCTTCTAAAACAATTTTGGCATCCATTTTAATTAATTCTGAGAAGGGTTGACACCTACCTGAGAGATTAGAAATAAAGCATCTCAGGTATGCTAATTTGCCTTGGAAGAAACGTAGTTATTTCAAGGTTTTGAGAGGAGGCATTTCTAAGATAGCTTTAATCTTATCTGGGACGATCTCAATTTTGTGATGTTAAATAAAAAATTCTAGAAATTTCTTGGAGGTATCATCAAAGGCGCAATTTAAGGGATTCATCTTAAGGTTATGTTATCGTAATCGTTCGAACATGATCCTCATATCATATAAGTGGTATATTCTTTATTTTATTTTGAAGAACAAGTCATCCACATAAAACTCCACTTGGTTGTGGATGAGTTCATCAAATATGTTTTTCTAGCTCGTTGATATCTTCTGGAGCCATCTTGATCTAATTGCACCTTTACAATTCATCCATGAAATAGAAGATCTCGTGTGTTGATGCAATGTCTACCATTAACTCTGGTAATGGTAGTAGAAACTCATTTTTTGGACATGCTTTATTTAAATCCCTGAAGTAGACACATATACAAATTTGTCAATTTTTCTTTTAACTGGCAAGATGTTGGCTAGCCAAGTGGGGTATTGTTCTACCCTCACAAATTTGGCGTATACTAACTTTTTTACCTTGGTAATAATTTGTTTCTCTATTTCAAGGCACATTTTTCTGGGAGCTTGTTTTACTGGAATCATGTTCTTGTCTACCTCAAGCTTGTGAACTGCAAATTTTGAAGATAACTGACCAAAGAAAAATATGGTGAGATTTTCATACATATTTTATACTAATATTGATTGTATTATATTGCACTTTAAAGAAGGGTATTTTTGATGTTTTGTTGCAGGAAAGTTGAATTATGGTCATTGGAGCAAAATGATGCAAAACAAGCGAATTTGGAGCAAAAAGGACCAAAATATGAAGGTTTGAACTAGGGTGCTGACGGCGAGACCAACGGCGCTGATAGCGGGTTTTTCCCGAGAGTCCAGAATCAAATATTTTTGAAGGCCGCCGATGGTGCCATCGAGGCCGCCGACGTTGGGAACGGTGGTTCTCTTAACAGGTGCATTGAATGTGGGCGATATTTGAAGGGATGCTTAGGCAACTCTTGGAAAACTCTTCTACAACTTTAAGAAAAACATTTGGGCCAAAAAAAGAGGAGCATCGTGGTGGTGTCCGCTGAGTTTTTGTTGTTTGTAGAGTGTAGAGAGTTTAATTTAGGGTTATTATTATGAGGAATTCTTCGAGAGATTGTAAGAGTGGAGAGAAAGTGAGAGATTTTTTCCTCTTTGCTGCTTCAAAGAAGAATTCTGTGTGCTATAAGGAAAGGAAGAAATTCAGAGGAACTTCGAGGAGTTTGCTTGTGGAGGAATTATAGATAAGTGGTATTTACTTATTGAAGTTTGTATGACTTTGCTTTTATATATAAGTTCTAAGTTTTCTTGTATCTTCTCCATGAGTTCTGAGTAGCATTCTCTGTCTTTCTCCTTTTCTTGAGATTTTGTGAAATGGTGATTTGAATTGGTTGAGCTATGAGAATGATAAAAAATTTGTGATGATCTTTTCACTTTGATCTTAATTTACTTTCAATCTGGCCAATTGATTTGTTAAAATATCTTGAGTTTTACAACTAAAGTGAAGCTTACATCCAAGATTTAGGGAGGTCAAAGTCCTTGAAAGTTGGGTGCAAATAAATAGGGAAGTAAAATTATCGGGCGTAGAATTGGAGATTTTAGAGTGACAGACTAAAATCCTCAATTCAGTCCTATCGTTTGGGTGATGAAGTGTAGATGTTAGCCCTCAGGCGAGGGGAACATGGGAGCACGGAAGTGAGAGTCGGTATCCTCCCAGCGTAGCCACAGATTCAG
>JXCR01135849.1:223415-255750 GCA_002079205.1 Phalaenopsis hybrid cultivar | reverse complement strand
TTAATAAATTTCTAAATCATTAAAAATTTGGAAGTTTATTAAAATTAAATGACCCTAGACTTAGGGGTATGAATTTTGAAGTCAATAATTAATCAATTTAATTCCCCTACCTTGATTTTCCAATAAAATCCAAATCATGAATCATGACGACTTTAAGCTCAATCTCAAAACTAATTAAGACACTCACCTAGGTTTTAAGGGCTTAGTGGTGACTTAGGACAAATCAAAATTAACTAAATGAGGATTAGAGAAATAAACATAACATAATCAAATGTCCTTGAAACACCACTAAGCTCAATTAGGGTTAAAATTTGGCTAAGTTGTCCAACAACACTAACCTGCCTCTTTAAGGCTCTTCACCCACATAATTCTTGAATTGAATCACAAGTGATAATTACCCTATTCTTAGGGATAATTGAGACATTAATGTTCACTGAGCATTAAAGGTATTTACAGGATGAATCATCAAGCAACGTAATAAGTTTAAAAGAACTCGGGATTTTCCACTAGGCAGCGAGAGAGTAGCACGGACATGCTTCTTTCTCTAGATCTATTGGATACCTTGGAGATCTATTAAGCTTAATATGTTTTGCTTGACAAAATCATCCTTAATTAAACTCCTAAGGACCCACCAAGATATGACATAGGGTTAGGAAAACCTTACTTTTTGCCTATCAATAAACTGCCTTAACATGCATTTTAAGTTTCAGGTGGTGGAACGAGAAGACTCGCCAGGTACGCTTTTACATTTTTCAGCATTGTCTTTCTTGTACTTTCAGACTGTACTTTTATACCTGCAAATTTGCATGCTAAACAACGATGCCACCCTGCATGGAAAACTAAAACTATTAGGATAGTCACAAAACCAAAACCAAAACCAAAACTAAAATCAACCAAGATAAAACTCTCCGTCACAACATTTAAAATATAAAACAACTCAAAATTTGATCACAAACATCACACAAAACTACAACTTCAACTAAATTAAGATGTCACTACCGGATGATCGGGAATCCCTTAGAGGAGGTAACCTGCAGAGGCTTCTCATGGTCTAAATGAAATTATGGAACTCATTAAGTTGAGTTTAGTAAGTTCATTTACACAAAGTGAATCCAATAGAAAATAGTGGTGTCGGAACGAGGGAACCGTGAGATCCTAATCGGTGTCGCTCTACTCAAATTTAATATGCCCTCTATAAAATCTAAAGAATTTCAATCATAGGGCCACCTAATTTGACATTATAACTTGACACGCTAGAAAACTATAACTCATCGCGGCAGGGGCATGGAGCTAGCATGGTGGGCAGCACGACCATCTTCAACACCAAAACCTGTTTTTTCCAGCTAAACCAATCTTCCTTCCTTAGACATAAACAACAAAGCCATAGGAATTTGAGGTTGCTTTCTTATGCAACGTAAATCCTCACCTTATCTTTAGGCCTTTGTATAGCTATGCTATACAATATAAGCCCTAAATCGTCTTAGGATTCCGAGGTTGTCGTTTGTCATGACCTAAATCTTCATATCTTTCAGGCTATTTATGTGATCATTTTATACGAATGTTAGCCCTAGCTAATAAAATTGGCAGGATGAAACACCTAAATATTTCTCCTCAAAATTGAAGCCAAACATTATGATAGCTAATAAAATTGGTAGGATGAAACACCTAAATATTTCTCCTCAAAACTGAAGCCAAACATTAGAATAAATTGGCAGGATGAAACACCTAAATATTTCTCCTCAAAATTGAAGCCAAACATTAAGATAGCTTGGGAAGTCACCGAGGTTCGCCTCTGGATCCCTGACATCCCTTAGTTCTTCCTCTTTTGGATTCTACAGTTAAATGTTCCAAATTTGAACCAATCCCCTTTCAGACCTCTACGTCTGATCTCATTTAAGAGTCCTACCCTTTGAAACTCCTTGAAGATAATATTTCCTATTTTTTATCGGGAGTCTTCTTAGTTGACTTTGGTCATTTAAGATGTAATTAACTATAAGGGCTTTCCTTTATAGGAAGCATGTCCGAACCCAGCTTAATATAAACCCTATTTAATCCTTTATATTAGATAGGGGAAACTTGTCGATAAATACAAAGGTTTTGCAGACCAGACGAACGTCATACTTTCCTTAGTTTATTTGATGGAGCCTCATCCTCAAGTCTTATGTTTATCCTTCATGATAGATACAGGGTTTGAGGTATAGTGCTCTTTCATTTAAAATATGAAAAAAATTTGATTTCATACTTTTCTAAATTTCAACGTCCTTTTGAAGCGGGCGACGAGATTTTGTTTCCGGTAACTGACAGCTTCTTATATGAAACTCCCCTTCAACGAAAAATAGCACTGACACACCACCATCCCCCTCAGCTACCACGCAGACTATGCTTTATGCACCAAGAGCTTGTCTGGCTTGATCTCCTCCGTCCATTGGATACACACATGATCGGACGAATCTCCGTTATTGTCCCTAAGTGACCTAACCCGTGAGCCGTTCACACTAAAACCTTAAGATCTTCATCTAGACTCAACCAAATAGCATGAGGTTTGTTCTTAAACCTTCATCTACTCGAGATGACCATATCTATACGGCTTATACGGTATGAAATATAGTAAATATGTATGGAGAGTCGAAACCAGCTCGGTTTAGGGTTAGAATTCAATACCTTTGTCTGAGAGAAGAGACCTTGATAAGATGGTTGTGTTAGTTAAGATTGGGTCCAACATACCTCTAAATGAAGTCCCAAGCCTTGGTGAATTGTCTAGGTATGAATTCGATCAAGGTAGATTTCAGGTGTTGGTCTAAAGCTATGTTCGAGGCACTTCAGAAGGGGGCTTTTGTGGGGAATCAACTTATCTCACTGTGGGGAAGGTATGTGCACAATTAATTGAATTTTTATGTATTGTGGAGCTATGGAGAGTTCTGTCCTAGTTTGGCAAAAATTCAAGCTCAAAATCGGGCTTCCACAGTGGGGATCAGTGAGGGAAAATGGTGGCAATGAGCTTAGGAGTTTTTGGAGAGTGTCTGAGAGCAAATAGATAGATTTTATTTAAAGATTTGGTTCTATATTTTTTTGGCCATGAGGGGTGTGTTTATATAAAAATGGCTTAGGGTTGTTATCTAGGCTAATGGATGGGGGCAAACTGATGCTTTTGTGGACGGTTTCAAGGTGCTAAAGTCAATTAGGATTGGCCAGCTAAGATGGGTGAGTTTAGGTTTTAATTTGCGCTCGAGGATCTTAGTTTTGATGTTTTTTGGCCACAAGGTTTGCCGGCAGAGCAAGAGGTGGTGGACAGAAGGTCAGGTGAGCCACGGGGAGGCCAATTTTGGGGCAAATTTAGGGATTTTAAACTTTGGTTAAAATTAAGTAAAATTGAGGCTTCTTAAAGGCCAAATGAAGGTCAAATTTGATGTGTAGGAGTGTTATGAAGAGTTTAAGATTCAAATTGGGGCAAATTGAGTAGGCTATGGGGTTCAATTAAGTGAGATTAAGTCATAGGGCTAAAGTTTGGGGTTTGACGTAGATCAAAATTGAGCTCAAAATATGGCTTGGATTTGATTTTTATAGATCAAATGTAAGATAAATTTAAGTTTAGAATTGAAATTGAGGGGAATTGGGGCCAAATTGATGGACATTTGTGGTGAATTTAAGGAAATTGGGCCTTTAAATACAATTTAGGGGTTTTGGTCAAAATGGTCAAATTGGCAAATTGGGTTCAATTGAAGGGTCCAAATTGGTTTTGGAAACATTTGGACTGCTTTTGGAGGTTTTGGGGAAGTTTGGGGTGCCAAGGGTATTTTCGTAATTTTTGCAAATTTAGGGGTATTTTGGTAATTTTGTAATTTTTTAGTGGATTTGGGCAATTTGGCTATTTTGAAAAGGTTTGAAATGATTTTTAAACAAATTTGGGTATTTTGGGTGAATTTGAGGATTTTGACCAAATTTTGGGTTTCAAAGGCATTTAAGTAGTTGGGTTGATTTAGGGGCAAATGGCCAAGTTGGACATTTTGATAAAATTGGGGTGCCAACCACCCTGTATGAGCTATGGAGCAATGAAGTCTCTATTTGTGTCCTCTATGTAGCTGTCTTCGCTAAACCCTAGCCTAGGGCTAGTGGGTCTAGGGGACCATCTACATGAGCTCCCAAAAGATCAATAGATCAAAGTCAACAATTTTAGGTTTTAGGATTGTGAGTGATTGTGGGTGATAGTGAGTGTAAGTGAGTGAACTAGCTCCAGAACAACACCCAGAGTCAACCCTATGGTCAAGCAGTCCTATAAGGACTCTCCTTGTGATCCCCCATACTGACCCCACCTACTAAGTGCTAGAGGTTAGGACCAATATGTGGAACTTCAAATTGAGCAAGGAAGAGCTTAGAGTTTCTAATGTTGAGAGTTTCTTTCTAGTTTTCTAGGAATAGTCAATAGGAAAGTCATGTGGCTATACCTTAGGTTACTAAAGAGGGAAAACTAAACCTCAACAAAAAGTGAGGTCAACATGACACTTAAGTTTGGAGCCTCTAGCGCTTAAGCGTGGTCTTCTCTGTTTCACCGCCGCTTAAGTTGTGGATCTGACGCTTAGGTGCCAAAATACTTTTGCAACTTTTTTTGCATTTTTTCTCCATATTTGATCCTTTTTCACTCCTTTTGCCATTTTTCACCTTTTAAGTTGTACCTGAAGAAAAAACACACAAATACCTTCTATTAAAGCATAATATCTAAAAAATAGGTATAAAAATGTTTATAAAAACACTATATATTTTAGGTGTGTTAATGAACAATTATATAACATTGACATAAAGAATATATCGTGGTATGCTAATATAGTAAATTATGTTGTGAGTGATATTCTACTACCAGTTGTAAAGAATCAACAATTAAAGAAATTTATTCATGATTCAAAATTTTATTTTTGGGATGACCCACATTTTTATAAATAGTCTAAAGATTTGATCATTAGAAGGTCTGAGTCTTATGAAGAAACTAAAGAACTAATTGAACAATGCCATGATTTTGAATTTGTAGGACATTTTTGGAAATATTAGAACTGCACATAAAATTTTGCAAGCTGGATTTTATTGGCCTACTCTTTTAAGAGATGTTAATGAATATATTAAAACATGTGATTGATATCAGCAAGTAGAAAATATTTCTAGACGAAATAAAATGCCTCTGAATTACATATTGAAAGTTGAAATTTTTTATGTGTGGAGATTAGATTTTATGCGACCATTTATGCCTTCATTTGAAAATTTATTTAGGTTGCTTGCTGTTGATTATATGTCTAAATGGATAGAAGCTATTTTTATCCCTAAATGTGATTCTCAAAGTGTTTCTAAATTTTTAAATAAAAACATTTTTACAAGATATGGAATGCCGAGTGTGAATATTACGGATGGAGGATCTCATTTTAGGAATTATAGGATTGAGAAATTGATTAGAAAGTATATTATTATGCATATATTCTCTACTACTTATCATCCTCAAAGTAGCGGTCTAGCATTAATATCAAATCGTGAAATAAAGCGAATCTTAGAAAAAGCTGTAAATCCTTACAAATTGGATTGGTCTGCTAGATTAGATACTGCACTATGAGCATACAAAACTGCCTATAAGGCTCTTATTGGAATGTCCCCATATAGACTTATTTTTGGTAAACCATGTCACTTATTAGTAGAATTGAAACATAAAGCATTTTGTTCTATTAAGGAATTAAATTTTAATCTAAAAGATGTTGGTGATAAAGGATTATTGCAACTCAATGAACTTGAGGAGATTAAAAACGATGCATACGATAATGCAAAAATCTATAAAGAGAAAATGAAAATATGACATGATCAGAAGATTATAAAAAAGAAAGTTGAACCTGGACAAGAGGTTCTATTATATAATACTAAATTAAGATTTTTTCAAGGAATACTAAAATCTAGATGGTTAGAACAATTTAATGTGATCAAAGTTTATCATGAAACTGTAGTTATTAAAGATCCTAAAACTGGAAAGATATTTAAATTAATAAGCATCAATTGAATCATTATTATGAAGGGCACATGCCACAATTTAAAGAAATTTTGATTTTAAGTCATTCTGCTTAAACATTGGNATATATATATATATATATATATATATATATATCTTAGTATTTTGTTTAATAATTGTTCTTTGTAATAGGAAATAATAATATCTTAGAATCCTGCATGATTTTATATATCATAAATCAAGAGAAATTTTGGTATTGGATGAAAATTTGGAAATGAATTGAACCAAAAATGAAACAGCGCAACTTTGGCTTTAGCACAGATAACGGCCTTTTTACAAAGCCATGGCGCCGATGGCGCCATCAGGGGTGCTGACTGCATCCAGTGCAGTTTCGGCAGTTCATGAAAGATTTTGGTAAACTTTGTCAGGATTTCACTTTAAAATAACTGCCTAAAGGTAGTTTTAAAGGCATGAAAACCATTTTGGACGACCAGAAACTTCCAGATTTCAAAATCCATGGCTTCTAATTCTAGAAATACTTCAAGATATGGGGTTTTCAATAGAAGGAAGTTCATCTGTTTTGACATGCAGAGATTATACGACAAAGTCATCACTATGAAGAGACTTATCAAGGATAGACGCTTTGTAAATCATGGATTGAGTAATCCAAGTTCACAAATTGAGAAAGTAATAGTACAGAGACGTTGGCAAGTTCTATGCTACACTACCGCTAGAGTAGTTGTTCCAATGGTAAAAGAATTTTATGCTAACCTACAAGGAATTAACTAAGGAGTTTTCTCCATTCGAGGTAAGGGTGTACCATTTAATCCATCGCAAATTAACGATCTGTTTATGATAAAAGCGTGATGATCTGTCATTATACAAACTTTATACCAATGAAAGATATCATGTATGATGTATACCGATTTTTTATGGATGAAAATGATAATTGGGAAATTAGAGATGAGGGGTACGCTAGTTTCTCTGCTTCACTCTTAAATCCTATATCTAAATAATGACATTTTTATACTATTGCATTCAAATGAGAAATCCCATTGATGTGGGATTATTGACCTCATTTTTTATTGAGGTCTAGTTTTTTTTCCTCTTTAGTAGCCTAGGGTCTAGCTATAAGATTTTTTTGTTGACTATTCCTAGAGAACTATAAAAGGAACTCTCACCATTAGAAATTCTAAACTCTTCTTTGCTCAACTTGAAGTTCCACATATTGGTCATAACCTCAAGTACTTAGTAAGTGGGGTCGGTATGGAGGAACTCAAGGGGACTCCCATAGGATGGTCAGACCTTAGGACTAACCTTGGGTGGTCTGGTTTTGGTTAAGATGGCTTGCACACACTAAACTTTCTTACATACCCCAAACCCTAAGACCCCTTGATTTGGTCTCATGATTCCTTTTGGAAAGCTCATACGAATGAACCTATACCCTATTCTTTGGCGAAGAGGGTTATAACCAGCATATTGAGAATATAAAATGAGTCCTCACATGACTCCTATTGGTTTGGCATGGCTTCATAGCTTACTTGCTCATTCTAGCCCAAAATCACCAAATTACCAAAATACCCCTACAACCGTAATTTTTTCCAAAAATCCTAAAATTACCCAAATTTGCACAAAAATTATCTCAAACCATTCACCACTACCTAAATTGGCAAAAATTCACCAAAATCACCAAATTCCTAATATACCCCCCAAAATTGCCAAAAATTACCAAAATACCCCTCATGAGCCAAAAATTCCCAAATATTCCCAATTTCAATTTTTCACCATCACATTTACCTCAATTGGACTAATTTTACCCAATTTGACCAAAAGCCCCAAATTTATCCTTAACGGCCCAATTCCCCCAAATTAGCCTCAATCTTGGCCCAATTGACTCTAATATTGCCCAATTTCAATTCCAAACCAAACTTCAGTGCCCTCAATCCCAATCTAAACAAATTTGACCCAATTACAAGCCCAATTTTACCCAAATCAAAAATCCACAATCTTGACCATATGTCTAAATCCACCAAATTTGCCTTTCAATTCAATTCAAAACCACTTGAAATTCATCCAAATCCTTCATGACATATTCCTACATCAAATTCAACATTCAATGGATCCAAAATTTAGCCTAAATTCACCCTCAATTTTAAAATCCCAAGCCCATCATGTTTACTTTTAAAAGCTCAAATTCAATTAAAAGCCCACATAATAATTTCCCCTCATCATCCATTTAATCAAAATCATTCGCAAAGTTTTAAATCTTTGATCAAATCATTCCAAATCATGCCTCATGACAAACTCCACAAAAATACCCCATAATTCAAAAATTCTTTCTCATGCAAGAGAGCCAAGCCACATGCAAGCCATGAAGCCACTCCCAAGTCATAAGTGAGCCATGAGAGCCTTGCCACCTCCTCAAGCTATTAATGGCAAGAGGATAAGCCACTTTTAGGACTCTTTAAAAAGGTTTTTTAACCCTTTTAATGACACACTTAAACCCATGCTTAGCCAAAATCACTTTGATGGAAACCTCTCCACACCACTTCAGCTGAACCACCGGATTCTCCTCAGCACCCAAACCTTCCTTGGTGGGTGAACCTAGCCCCAAACCATGACTTGACCCAACTTGACCCAATTTGACCCAAAATGACCCTTTCCCCATTCCTCTTTAATCCAAGACTTTTACACATGTCCAAATCTAATTGACTTCACCAAACCTAAGCCCTGACCTCTTTGAGCCAGACGGTGACCCCTCCCTGGCTGGTCGGCCACCTTGGTCGCCGGAAAATCGAAATCCAAAAGGTACCTTTTGGTTAAAACAAAAAAAAACTAAACCCATCCAAGCTACCTCATTCCAAATGGTTTTTTGCATACTTCTGCCCTCCACATAAGCAACTTATGGCACCCACCAATTGCCCCTAATGGCCTCTCCTTCCCCTTCTACTTAAACTCACCCTCCATAGCTAAGAGAGGAGAGCTTGAAATTCCTTGGGGAGACACTGCCAAATTTATCTCAGAGCTTCTTCAAGACCCACTAAGTTCAATACAACTATCCTCAAACCCTCAAACCGACTGCCCGAGCTCAATTTCAGAGTTCAAAATCAAGCCCAAAACATGACACCTCTTAAAGCTCCACTAAAGTCAAATTCCCTTATAAAAGCCCCATCACCAGACCACCCTAGGGTGCACTTTGATCAAACCCCTAAATGGCTTTGGTCGAAATCATACCTAGGCATTTCACCACAGCTTGGGGCTTCATTTATGAGCTTTTTGGACTCAAGGAAAGCTTTTGGAAGCACCCAATCGAGGCCACACCTCTTGGGCAAAGGTATAGAACTCTTCCCTTAAACCCAACATCATTTAATTATCCATGCTCATAGACTCAATTTAAAGCTTGATCAATCGTATGAATATGTTCTCCTAGTCTAGATGAGTCTATAGGAACAAACTGCACTTAATTTGGTTAAGTATTGAACGAGCTATTAAGGCTAGAAGTTAAACAGTCCTCAAGCTAGGGACCTCACGATGATGAACGGATGTCATCCGTTTTTGCGTGTATTGAATGGACACTCTAGATCTCATCAAATGGCTGGATATAGCGGAACAGCGGGACGCATGGCAGCTGACTCAAGTGGCGACGTCGAATAGGAGCGTGCCGCTTGCGCTTTTCAGATCTGCCTAGGTTTGCGCGGTGTTGCATCACTTAAGTAGATAAATAAGGCTTTATTTTATTTATTTAATATTCATATCTTTGTGTCAAAAAATCACAAAAAGAAATTAAAAATACCTTCTTGCTCAGTGAATAGAGAAGAACAATCTGGAAATGGTTTAATATTTTTGTATGAATGTATAATTTTAAGTAAATTAAATAGTTTTTTTCTTATTTGAATTCACCATTTGCCTAAAAATTTCACCATGGCATGGTACCATAGGGGTTCTAATGTATCTATCGTTAGGCATCTCCCCTGATTTTTCCAAGGTTAGAGGACATGTCTAACCAAAGATATCTAGTTTTCAAGTTAATGGTCCCTCCTTTGGTAAAATAACTATAGGAATTAAAATACTCATCATAAAAATATATTTGTTTTGGTAAGTTCACTATGGTTAGAGGACCCTAGGAAAAATGTAAACTTGGTTTAACTCATTAAAAATGATCCTAATTGTCACCAACCCTAAAAAATGAAAAAAAAATTAATTTGGACTAATTATAATTGTAAGCTGCATAAAATTATTCTATACTATAATTTATAGTTAGAGGAACTCCTCATAAAAATTTCAAGGCAATTGGAGTTAATTTGACCACTAAAATAGATTAACCAAGTGAAATTGCATTTTTAGCATTAAAATAATTATAATAGTTAAAATACAACTTTAAAAATCACCAAATTGGTTTTGGCAGCTCCTTATGACTAGAGGAACCTAAGAAAAATAAAATTAGAATTAAAATAAGTACTTCATTTTTTAGCTATTTTTTAGCATTTAAATAATTAAAAATTAATTAAAAATTAATTAAAAATCATAAAAATTTCAAAATTGTAAAAACACACTTAAATGTCACATTTGCCCCCTTGATCACTTGGAATCAAATAAAATAATTTTTCTAATTTTCTAAGTCAAGATATCAATTTTAAAGGCTTAAAAATGTATTTTCTCTAATTTTTCACTAAAATAATTCTAATAATTAAAATATAAATCACAAAAATATGAAATTTATTCTTTGAGGTTTTCTAGACTCAGAGAAATTAATAAAAATATAAAACTTAATATTCTCTTAAATAATATTTTAAATTAAATTAATGCTCAAAACAAACAAATAATTCTAATAACTAAATTAAACCTTTAAAAATCATAAAAATCGGTTCAAGTGATCCTCTAACCTAGGTAAACTTCCAATAATTTTCTTAAGGATAGAAGTTTTGTTTGGTTGAGTTATTAAATTTTAATTGAAAATCCCTATTTTTGCATTAAAAATAATTATAAAATAAATAAATTCAGAAAAATTACATTTTCTCCTTTCAGGTTCTAATTAAGCCATGAGTGGGGTAACATGAAATTTTCAAGTCATTTGAGTCAAATTTAATGACTTATAGGGTATTAAGGCCTTAGGGGCAAAAGGGTAACTTTGGAATTTAAGGCTTAATTAATATTTAGGCTTAATCAAAGGGCTAAATCAGCAACAAAAAATTTAATTGATATGTTTTGATGATTGTAATATGAAAGGGATAAATGGTAGTAACCAACCTCACTTTGGTTTAATAAAGGATAAATTTGTAATTTTCTGAAAATTGATGAAATTTGGAAGAGTATTTAAATAAAAAAGATATTAAGGTGAGGGGTTTGATTTTTTGTGAGATCATAACTCACTAATTTTAAGCCACAATTAATGGTTTTAAAATGGTTTATAATTCACGATAAGGATTAAGGTATAAACATGTAAATCTCTTTCTAAAATTGCAAACCTACCCATTATTTTTTTAAGGGCATAGTAGTGAACTAGGCTTAATCAAAATTTTGTTTAATGAGGTTTAGGAAATGACCTATAACTAATTTAAAATACTATAAGCCCATCTTTAAAATTAAATTGCTAATTAGACCAAATTGCCCCTAATGTCCTTACCTATATAATTTACAAAAAAAATATCAAATAATAATTACCCCATCCTTAGGGTTGGTTAGAACATCAGTTCATTGAGCATAAGGGTATGATAAAGATGAGTTATTAAGTAATGTAATGAGTTTGAACAAACTCGGGACTTTTCAAGGGATTGTGAGATGTCCGGGGCCTGGTCCCTGGACCTTTCTCATACTCTTTTAAATATCTTGAAGTATGATTAAACTCATTATGCCTTACTTAAGAAACCATCTATACACTTAAATAAATAGGACCCATAAAGATATGCCATTGGATCTGGTAGACACACCTTAAACTTGTACTTCCTACTTTTTCTACAAGCATGTTTTAATTCCTGCAAAATTATATATATATAAATATGCCTTGCAAGTATTGAACTTTCAGGTGGAGGAACGAGAAGACTCGACAGGTACACTTTTATAGTTTACATCACCTTCTTTTCCTGCACTTTCTTTATTGTATTTTTCCTGCTCATGAACTTGCATGTTAAACAACAATGTCACCCTGAATGTCAAAACTAAAACTTTTTGGATAGCCATAGAACTGAAACCAAAACAAAAATTTAAAAATTAAACAAGATAAAATTCACCAGCACAAAATTCAAAATATAAAATAACTCAAAATTTAATCACAAACATCACAAAACAAAAATTCCAACTAAATTAAAATGTCTCTATCGAACAATCAAGAATCTCTTGGACGAGGTAACCTATGTTTGCTAACAAGATTTCCCATGGTCTAAATAAAAGTATGGAACTCATTAGATTGAGTTTAGTAAATTCATTTGGACTAAGTGAACCCGAAATAAAATAATGGTTTTAGATCGAGGGAACCGTATGATACTAACCGGTGTCGCTCTAATCAACTTTTTTAACCCCCCATGAAATTTAAATAACCATAACCATATGAAACACTTGATTTGACATCATAACTTGACACATTAGAAAACTTAAACTTGCTATGTCGAGGAGCTTGGAGCTAGTATTGTGGGCAGCACAGTCATCTTCAACAGTAAAATATATCTACATAAGCTAAACCATTCCTTAGAATTAAACAACAAGTCATAGGATTTTGAGGTCATCTGCCTAGTGTGACATAGATCTTTAATCTTAACTTTAGGCTTTTGTATAACTCTGCTACACAATATAAGCCCTAACTCGTCTTAGGATTCTGATGTTGTCGTTCGTCATGACCTAAATCCTCACATCTTCTAGATTATTTGTGTGATCATTTTATGTGAATGTAAGCCCTAATTAATAAAATTGGTAGGATGAAACATCAAATAATTCTAATCTCCAAAACTAAAGCCAAATAGTAGGATAGTTTTGGGAAGTCACTGAGGTTCTCCTTCGAATCTATGACATCCCCTAGTCTCTCTTTCTTTGGATTTAAAAATAAAATGTTCCAAATTTGAGTCATTCCCCTTTCATACCTCTTTGTCCAATCTCGTTAAAAATTCCTTGTCCTTTGAACTCATTAAAGATAATGTCCCATGATTTTTATCGAGATTTTTCTTTAGTGACTTCGGTTATCTAAGATGTAGTCAACTATAGGAGCTTGCCTTTATAGGAAGCATTTCTGAATCCTGCTTAAAAAAAACCCTATTTAATTTTTTGTATTAAATCGGGGAACTTGTCGGCTTAAAATAAAATGGTTTCGCAGACCAAACGGATGTCATACAATCTTTAGTTTATTTAATCGAGTCTTACTAGTAAGTAGAGTGTTTATCCTTCGGAATGAAAACATTATTTACAGTATTAGGCTTGTTTATTTAAACTACTGGGGATATGAAACCAGTTCGGTCTTGTATTTTCAAAAAAATCTAAAATACTATTTTTCTAAATTATATATTAAATTAAATTAAAATGGATGTTGAGATATTCATCATGGAAACCAACAACTTTACAACCCCCTCAAACAACCTTTTTAATGCCGACAGGGATCATGTATTATGGGTATTATACTGAATGGGCCTATATATGGACTGGGGCATCCCTCTACGATATTCTTACTTTGCAGTCAATCGCAAGTGCCAAATGAAAGTTGGGAGAAAGTGTTATTACCTTGGGAGCCCATGGATCCTATTGATGGAAACTATATTTAGAATGAAAATGAAGCATTGGATATTATCTTGGATAAAACATCACATGCTTTGACACCCTTAATGCCTTATATAGTTGGAAGTTCAATAGTTTTTTTGGAGTAAATGAAGAAAATAGAAAGAGAACTTTAGAGTATCATGAATACAATAGGAAATTTTAATTACCTTTTTGATCACTTAGATTTGAGGACGAAGGAACACTTTGATCATACATGAATAATTGAAGCGGTTTTGGTGCAAATGTTCAAGAAGAATGAATGGATCAATGAAAATTCAACTGATCAATTTTTGTACCAACCCTTCTACAATTTTTATGTCCATTACCATTTTGTGGGAGATATTAGAGGAGGAAATAGTACTAAAGATGAAGATCACTAATTGAATAAGTTGGACTTTCCAGTGTTTAAAATTAATTGTGTTTTTTAATGTAAGTGTTTTAGATTTGCTTTGCTTTACAACTCTTATAACTTTAATTGTATGTGTGGTTTAGTTTTCAACGTTCTAGTGTTGTGGCTTGATTTTGATGCTGGATTAGAGTGTGATTTGCTTAATGTATGTGTGAGTGTAATTAAAAATTTGTATTTGTAAAATTTTGGAATTTCATATATAAAAGTTGGTTTTGTATTGTTTGTAAAAACATTGGTTTGTCGACCATTTAAGGATGATTATTAATTTTTAAAAAAAGCAAATAGAAGATTAATTACACTTTAAAGAGAATTCGAAATAACGGATGTGCAAAAATTAAGAAAATTTTATATTTTTGGGCACCGGTGCCGACAGCGCCCGAGACCCCCCAAATCCCTTTAATTTCATGAAATGCACTATAAAAACACCATGTTTACCCTTTTGGGCACTTTTAACCTTCGGTTTACACCCCTAGGGCTTGCAAACACTTGGATTTAAAGGGATTAGAAGACAAAAGGAGTTTGGATTTCATCTTCTCTCGGTAAGAGCTACACTTTGACTAAAAAATTTTTTATTTCCACAGAGGATTTCTCCTACATGCCGAGATCCAAAATTTTGATTTTTTTAAGGAGATTTTTAGAAAATCTTTTGGTGAAGAACTCTTAATTAGTGAATTTAAGTTTAGAACATTCCACTTTGTGATTTTCAAATTTTTTTAGAATTTAATGGGATTTTATCAATTATTATTAGATTACAATGGCACCAAGGATGAACAAAGGAAAGAGGAAATCAGAATTTGATGACCAAAAATTTATGAACTACAAAGCTAACATTCATTTCAATCGCTTAATGAATAAAACAAAAATAATTCTGGATCGAATGTTCAAAAATCTGGGTGGTGAAGTCGAGAGATGAATTGTTCCTCGATAGTGGGACAATTTCTGTTACTTTACTGCTTAGGCCATTACTGGTATAGTCATGGAGTTCAATGAAAATTTTAAGGAAACTTTTGATGACCATGTCTATGTTCGTGGTACAATGGTTGAATGCACCCCAAGGAGGATTAATAAATTTTATCAGTTACGAGAACCATTTCACTGTGAGTACAACATATTTTTCGATTCAAATGAGGCTTTGGATGAAATTATTTCATTTCTTACTCATGGAAGAGGCGCTTGGAAAGTGAAGAATAATGTTAAGTTAAACTTCCCTGCTTCTATGTTAAATGTGATATCCAAGGCTTGACATTACTTTATATTCTCCATAATGATACCTACAAATCACCATAGTAAAGTTACTAAGGACAGAGCTATTTTGAACTTATGTATCAAAAAGATGGGTTGTCTAGATGTTGGATCTATTATTTATAGGAACACTCGTTCTATTGCTATGGGTGAGACAACTGGTGAATTACCACACCCTACCTTGATTTTCACATTATGTGAGCAACCAGGAGTTGATTTGAGAATGGATGAAGAAAGAATTGAGCCTCGTAAACCTATTGGTCTAACAAACATTAAAACTTATGAATCTCATGTTGGATGGAGATCGGAAAGTAGAAGTGGGGATATTCCTTCTACTTCTAGTACCCCTACTCCAGGAGCTTATGGAACAGATGATGATTCCAACAAGGAGATATTTTAAGGATGGAGAGCAAGACTGAAAATTTAGAGGCTAGAAATGCACATAATGATAATTTAATAAAGTCAAAGTTTGAATATGATGTTGCATAAAATGACGTATGGTAAAATACGAGTGACCACTAAGTACGGTTTCCTAGTCACCTATCTTTACTCCTTATCAGCAGCAAAGCTTTGATATAGAAGAAGATGATGATGATGATGATGATGATGAGTGAGAATGTCTGTTTAGTCTTAGTTATGATCTTTTATTTAGATTATTGCTTGTTGAATTTTGTTGTTGTTGTTATATTTAGTTAGTTAAAAAATAAAACTTTGATTTGTATTTAAATATGGTGTTGTGAACTATAATCAGAGGAGATGTTGTTAAATTGAATTTTTTTTTCATAATGTTATTTACTTTTAGTANTATATATATATATATATATATTATGCTATTTAATGTTTCAAGTTTTATAGAATTTCATATTAGCACTTGTCATATTTCAGAGTTATGTTTCAAAATCAGAACCTTCAACAGGTAAGTCTTTTCTTTATATATTAACTGTTTTCTTTCACCCTATAATTTCAGTTTTTCATGCTTAATCTTTTAAAAATTTAAGTTTGGGGGGAAGAAAAATTCATTTTTAAAGAAAGAAACTTAATTTTATTTGTCCTCAGTGAACTATATTTTAAAACTTTAATTTGACATAATCTCTGGTGGTAGAGAGCCTAACCTTCGGATAACTATATTTGTGTTTTTAAATATATAGTAAGCTTAAGTAAAAAATTTCAATAGCAAAGGTTAATTCTAGAGATTAATATATTTGGTAGGAGAGAATAAGACTATGTTTTTCCATTGTAAGTAAAGGAATTTTTATTTTTGAAGTATTAAGAATCTTAGAGTTTCATGTAATATGAAAAGAATGGAACTTTATGAAAAATTTTTAAAGCTAATACGAATTTATAAAGTAAAGGAATGTGAAAAGTATTTAACTTTAAGAAGATGATAGTGAAGTTCAAAATCATTAAAGGCTATATAGATAGTAGTCCTCACTTTAAAAAAAAGGAGAAAGGATTGAAAATGATCCTGAAAGAAAAAAAAAGAAAGAAAAGAAAAGAAAAAGATGTGAGGAGAAGCTTGAGGAGATGCCTAATCAAAAATTGGCTTCACTTAAATCAACTTGAGGAAGAAGGCTTGGCTACATTTTCTAAAATTATATTTAATTATTAGCATATTTACTAATAAATTTTTCATGAAGTTGTTTTTCATTGGGATATTCTAAGTGGGTTTAATATGGCAATTTGCAATTTTTCTTGAAAAAAATAGAATATCAGAAAGCTTAGGCTTGACTATTAGATATTCTTATACCTTTATTATTAACTTGTGATAGTTAAAATTTTTCTTAAGTGATGTCATTATATTTAGTAGATAAAAATATGGAAATCTAAAAGTCAAATACTTCAGTATAGGTCATATTTTTATATAGTAAAAGAGATACTTGAGAACAAGTAACATTTAAGTTTAGGAGATTTTGATGCACCAAAAATATATGCATTTTTAGACCAATATTTTATACTAATTTTTGGTGATATTGCACTTTAAAGGAAAGTATTTTTCAAGTTTTGTTGCAGTTTGGTAATTTTGAGCACTTGAAGCAAAAAAGATGGAATTTGGAGTCAAAATGGTGTTTACTTAGCACAGACTATGCCAGCAAGGGCGCTGACTGTGCCAGCATGAACTAGGAGTCCAAAAGATAGTGGGAATCAATGGAACCATTTTACAAAGAACAAAATATTTAATTCGGGCCACTGGTGCCGACGACGCCATCGTTGACGCCGACGGTGCCAATTTTGGTGTTGTGTGAAATTCTAGAAGATTTGATGAATTTGGACGCTTATTGAAGAGTTATTCAACACACTTCTTGGAAAACAGACATTATACTTTATTTAGAGCACAAGTTGATCAGAAAAAGGGGGGCTAGTGTGTAATTGAGTTTACTTGAGTGTTCTATAGTTCAGTGTGGTGACTCTAAGTGTGATTTTCTCGTAAGAGTAGTTAAGAGAGGGAGAGAAGTGAGAGATTTCTTCTTCCACACATCTTTAAAGAGAATAAAATCAAGAGTCTTGTGAAGAGAGAAAGAGTCCAAGAGAGACTACAAAGGATTTTCTTTAAGAAAGAGTTACAGATAAGTGGTGTTTTTGTATTATTATTGTATAAACTTTCTTTTATTTATGAAATTCATAATTTGTTGTATCTTTCTCATAAGGTCTGAGTAGTTTTCTTTGTATTTTTCCCTACTCCGAGATAAGGTGAAATGAAGAGATAATTTGGATGTGTCTATCAATTTTAAAATATAAATTAATTTGTGATGATTTTTCACTCATTTTTTATTTTACTTTTCAATTTGGCAAATTGAAATGTTAACATCTGTTGTGAAACCTACTATCCAGAAAATGCAGTATGGGTTTTACAACAAAGTGAGAATCACATTTGATTTCATGAAGGAGTGTTTCCTTCCTGGACTTTTGTGCAAATAAGTTGGTAAATATATATTATTGGGCGAAGAATTGGAGATTTTAGGGTGACAGACTAAAATCCCCAATTTGGTCATATTGTTTAAGAACTAAAGTGAGTTTTAGCCTTCATGGGAAGGGAAGTGGAGCTCTGGAGTGAGAGCCAGTCTCCACTCAGCCTAACTAAAGATTTAGAGACTAAACCTAAGATTAGCCAACGATTCTCAATAACACTTGACTAAGGGTAGAGAATTAAAATTGCTCATATTTGGCACAATACAAATTCAAACCATTTATCTCTCTCAGTTAACCCAAAACTCATTTTAGTGGGAAAGATGATTTCTCATAGTAGATAACTTCATCACAAAAATATAGTTTGGTAGTTATAGTTTAACTTTACTTTACAGTGTTGCTAGTAGTTGATAATTTAGTTTTGATAGCACCTTAAACATTAGTAATTAGTGTAGTAGACTTTCTTCATTGTTGTGAATTTCCTAGTTTAAATTACCATTTCAACTTTAAACCTTCCTCATGAGATCAATATTTGGGGCTTAAAAAGAAAGTCATGTATTTCTTAATAACGATACGTATATTTGCGTAGAATCCCAACATAAATTGCTTCAATTTCTTATTTATAAATATCAAACCAAGTTTTTTGGCATCGTTGCAAGGCGGAGTCAACTTTATTATTTTTACACAACAATAAATTTTGGGATCATTTACGACCCAATGCAAGACCAACTTCACAGCACATCGCCCAGGCAGAACTAGTCCACCAACACAACTATTGCGGGTCCGACCCGACACAAAGAGATAAAGTCTTACAGGACTCTTGAACCTCTTTACTTAAAGGTGATTAAATAGATAGTCTTGGAATCCAAAAGAGTTGACCATACTTTCTCAAGAAAGAAATGAGCAAAGCATCTCAACGGAAGAAGGGTAATCTGGTCCATGAGAGACATGGACACATTACCAATGCATGAAGACAAAATTTTTTTATCATAATGGAGAGTAGATTTAATCCCCAGTGGATTTTCCAAAAAAATTTTGATCGCTAAAAGATTTTCAAAATTGTTGGTCACCGGAATGGATATCCCAACGTCCAGTTTTAGAAGATGTATAATTTAATTTCTATATATAATTTAGAAAAAGTAGTATTTCAATTTTGAAAATACAAGACCGAACTAATCTCATATCTGTAATATTTTAAATGATCGAGTACAACACCACAAGCAATATATCTACCACAAAGGATATATACACTACTCGTTGGGTGTGCTCAATTAATCAAGCTAAAAAAATTATGACATCTATTTTAGTCTGCAAAAAAATACTTTTTAGGTTGACCGACAAAAACCATATCTAAAATAAAGAATTAGGTAAGGTTTATATTACCTAAGTTCTTTAAGCTTCATATAGAGGTAAGCCCCTATAGTCAATTACATCTCAAATGACTGAGGCCACTTAAGAAAGCTCTTGATTTAAATTCAAAAGCATTGTCTTCAAGATTTTCAAAGGATATGACTTTTCAAAGATCGGACCAAGGAGTGTCAAATGGAAATGGCTCAAATTTGGAACATTTATTATGGAGTTCAAAGAGAGGAAAACAAGGAGTTTTCATAGATCCTAAGGTGGACATCAATGACTTCCCAAGCTATCCTATGGTTTGGCTTCAATTTCAAGAGAAAATTATTGAATGTTTCTTTCCGCCAATTTTAATAGTTAGGGCTTACATTTGTGTGAGATGATCGCACAAATATCCTGGAAGATAAGAGTATTTAGGTTGTATCAGACGGCAACCTCGGAATCCTAAATTAATTTAGGGCTTAGATAACATGACATGGTTATGAAAAGACCTAAAGTTAAAGTGAGGATTTATGACGCACTAGGCGGATAACCCTATGGCTAATTTTTTAATTTGAAGGGAATTTACTATTGTTGATCTTTATGTTGTTGTAGATTTCTGTTGTAGAAGGTTGCCCACAGAGTTAGCTCCAAGCTCCTTGGCGAAGTAGTAGTCCCAAAGTTAAAGGGTTCAAAGGTTTAAATGACAAGTTTAGTTCAAAATGGGGGGGGGGGGTTAAAGTTGATTAGAGCGACATTGGTTAGGATCTCAGGGTTCCCTCATTCTGGTATCACTATTTTCTTTTGAATTTACATAGCTTAAAAGAGTTGTTAAACCCACTTAAATCAGGGAGATCTCGTTAGCAACCGTGGGTTACCTTATCCAAGGGACTCCCGTAAATTTAAAAGGACATATTATGAAGTTATATTTCAAAAGATTTATGGTTACCTTTGAAAGATTTAATTTAATTTTTAATATTTATGATTAATTTTGAAAATTTTTTATTTTATCAACCAAGCATGCATTGTATGTAAAAACGGTAGTAAATTGCAGTAAGTGAAATGACAGAAAGTAATTAAAATTGTAAAAGCATACTAGTTATCTTCACGCTACTTCTTCTGCAATCTGTTGAAATGTTAGAAATTGCAATATATATAATTTTTGCTGAGAATTTAAATAAATTGCATGAACAAAAAGACCAGACGAAGGTTAGCAACCGAATCCCAGGTCATGACTTGGTCAGTCCTTAAAGTTTTTAATGGATGATTTTCTGGAACAAAGTATAATAAGTCCAATTGTCCTACAAAATATCTAAAAGGTTATAAAATTGTTTTGGGAAAAATCCCTTCATTTAAACTTATTATATTGTTCAATTGATCATCCCAAATTTTAAATTTACTTTTGATGAAGTGATACACCCTATGCTCAATGAACCTAATATTTTAATTATCCTAAGAGTGGGGTAGTTCAAAAATTCACTCATTGTTTCACTTAAGAGTTATGTAAGTAGATGCCCCTTAGGCAAGTTTAATTCATTAAAGATCTTGTACGCAGCGACAAATTTGGTCTTTTAGTGTTTAGAGGTGTTAATTAATCATTTAGTTATTTTCTAAACCTTATTAAACAAGTTAAAATATCAAGCCTAGTTCAGTACTAAACCTTTAACAATTTCATGGGCAATTTTGTAATTATCAAAATATTAATTTAAGTAGAATATATTCTTATCTAAAGATCATGTTACCATATAATAACCAATTAGGGGGCTTCATGTAAGTGACTTATTATCATCCTAACATAAGCACACCACTTTAGATTCACCTAATCTTAATTGACTTCCAAATAGTGATAATTTATGAAATTACAAATTTACCATTACCATGAAAAGGTGGAAAATTGGTATCTACCTCTTAACTCATCATATTTCAAACATCCAAAAGTGTTCATTAGGATCAAGCTTACCCATTTTCCCTTTGGTTAATCCTAAATTTCGATTAAGGCATCAAAATCTAAAATTACACTTTTGCCTTTGGTGCTCTCAACTCCATCACTTATCAAATATAACTCAAATGACTTTGAAATTTTTAGAGTACCGATCCTGACTTTATATATAGATGTAAAATGTGATGTATGCAATTATATGCTTAATTTCTTTAATAGTTACTCTTAATTTGCAACAAAGTCAAAAACTTGATCTAAAACAAAAGCTAAGTTTTCCACCATGAAACAAATAAGAATACAATTATAATATTTAACTATAGAATGTTATGCAGGTATATGTATCATTATCAAGTAATATAAGAGTTTTGATTAAGCCCCAAATATCAAAACCATGGAAAAATTAACAATATTCACTTTAGGAAACTAAAAGGTTTATATGACAAAAATCTACTTCACAGGATATTCTTAATTAAACTTAAGATGCTATAATAGGAATGAAAATTTGATTCATTTTATAATTTTTAATTTATGAAAATAAAATAAACAACTAATTAACTTAACTAAATATTTGCAAGATGAAGGCTATATAAATAAAATATCATTTTTCTTATCATGAATCAGTAATAAGTTTAAAAATTATGTTGTGGAAGTATGCTAAATGTGTTGTGCCAAATAGGAGAAATAATATTTTTTACCCTTACTAAAGATGCTATAAAGAACATTGGTTAATTTATAGTTTGAATGGTCTTGAAGACCGGTTAGGTAGGGAAGATACTTGCTCTCACTCTAGACCTCTTCTCTCTCCACGTGGAGCCTAACATCTCATATCAAAACCTAAAACTATAAATCAAATTGGGGGCTTTAGCCTGTCACTCTAAAGTCCTCTAATTTTACACCCTGAAAAGTTTATTTTCCTTTTTATTTGTACTTAACCCCATGAACTACATTCTCATTCATGAAATCAATATGTAATTCTAACCATTTGTTGACTGAGACAATACCACCTCGGATCTTACATGTTCTCATAATGGGTATTAACATATTAATTTGTCAAATTAAGAAGTAAATAAAGTGCAAGGTTTCAAATCATCACAACTTTTTCCAACATTGAAATCTAATACTTCACACAACATCCTTTAAACACTTAATCAATTATAATTTTAAGAAAAAATATTAAGAAAACTACTCAAAATCCATGGAGAAAACGCAACCACACATGAGTCATGCACACAAATAAGAAAGCTAGATTAAAACCAAGTGTAGTCACAAAGAAAAATACTAATGTGAAATCTTCTCTACCAAATGTCTTGAAGTTCCTTTGAATTCTCTTTCTTCACTCACAATACAAACTAAAACTCAATAAAAAGAAAGGGATCGCGGCGGCGGTGATTACTTGGATGGATGATGGTTATAAAATTTGATGAATGGTTGGCCCCTAGTCTTGATGATTCAAGTCTTCTTTAATAAACTCTAAAAGGTGCCTTAGTGTCCCTTCAAAATGTGTCTCCATTCAACGAATCTTCTAAAATTTGCCTCCTCAAAAGCTAATTGAATGAATTTTTGTGTCCATGGGAATTTTGCCACATTTTTAACAAGGGTTGCTTCAAACAACACTTCAAAAATTTTTCTAAATTCAATGAATCATCAAATAACTACTTCTGAGCTCAAGCGCGGGGTACCTAGTGCCTATGCGCGAGCCTCTGACACTTAGGCGTCAGTCTTGGGAGCTTAGGCGCCCTAGTTCATTTTTTCACCTTTCTTCATTTTTTCTCAAAACTTGACCCTTTTTCACTCCTTTTAGCATTTTTCATCCAATTGATTGTATGTGAGAGAGAAACACACAAATATCTTTCATTAAACCATAATATTTCAAAAATAAGTTTAAAAATGTGTATAAAAACACTATATATTTTAGGTGTATCAAGTACCCCATTCATGGGTCAATTAAAATATGAGAGGAGAAAATGTGATTTTTTAAATTTTAATTTAATTTAATTTAATTAATTAGTTTAGCTTAAGAAATAGGATTTTCAATATTAATTTATTTACTAATCAAAGTAAAATTTTTGTTCATGGGAAAATTATTGGAGGTTCACCTAGGTCAGAGGACCACATAGAAAAAATTTATAATTTTTTCAAGTTATATGTTAATTATCTGAATTATTTATTGATTTTATTGATTTAATTAAATAAAAATATGTTATAAGTACAAAAATTATTTTTTTATATTTTTATTAAATCTCTCTAAGCCCAAAGAACTCAGAGAAACAAGCTTTTCATTTTTACAAATTTAATTATATTTATTATAATTATTTTTAATAGAAAATTAGAGAAAATACATTTTTAGTCTTTAAGAAATTATATTTAATTTTGAAAAATTAGGACAAATATTCTAGTAAGTTCCAAGTAATCAAGAAACAATTAAGAACACTTTAAACTATTTTTGTATTTTTATAATTTTTAATTATTTTTAATTTTAAAGTGTAGCTAAAAAATGAACTATTTATTTTAATATAAACTTTCTTTTTCCTAAATGGTCCTAATCACAAGGAGGTCAAAAACCACTTATCATAATTTTTTTTAATTATATTTAATTTAATATAATTATTTTTGTACAAAATTTTTTGTTTAAAAGATCAACTTTAGTGCTCAAACAAAATCAAATAAATCTCAAAATTTTACAGTAAGTTGAAATGAGTATTATTTACAGTGTGGATTGATTTTTACTATTTTTTTAACATTATTTTATTTATTTTAATTTTAGTGAGCTTTTAGATAATTCACTATAGTAATTTACATAAATATTCAAACTTAATTTCTATATTTCTAAGAGTATTCTGACCACAAGAAACATTCAAAAAAATTCCCATATTTTTTTTTATTATATAATTATTTTAAGCAAAATAGCCGTCTAAACTTGGAATTTAGGGTTACATATGTAGAGATGTTTTTTTCTACTTTGGAAAAATTACTAAACATCTCTAGTGTCTTCAAGAACAAACCCTAAAGTTTCAAGTCATGGTGATTATTACTTATCTAAATAAAATTAAGAGACTCGAGAGAGTATTTAATTAATTAAAATTAGAGACTCATGAAATAATTTTGTTTTTATTTCACATTATTCTCCTCTATTCACTGAGCAACATGGTATTTTTACTTTATTTTTATGATTTTTCTACACCAAGTAATGAATTTTCTAAGTTTTAAAATTAATTTAACTTAAAAAGCTTAATTTTCTACTTAACAGTGAGTTGCTGCATCATCTTAAGGTGCTCTGAGCTTTCCACACATTAGTGTGCTACTGAATGCTACCATCTGCCTCAACTGCCACGTGGCCTGTGATTATCGCACATTTTGTCATCCAGCGTGATCCTAGTCGTCCATACAATACACGTGAGATGCAACGGCTGTGGGTCATCATCCCCAATGGCCAGAACCGATCAAATGTTCAACTTCAGCCTCTAAGATCTCTACTTAGACTCAACCAGATCACCTCAAGTTTGTTCCAACACCTTGATCTATTCAAGATGAACACATCTATATGGCTACATGCTTTTAAAATCAAAATTTTCTTTAAAAAAGCCTAAACGGAGCAAAAAATTAGGGTTGTGTTCTATACCAGAGTCTGAGAGGGGAGTCCTCAATCAGATGACTGTGGAAGCTTTAGTGTGGTCCAACAAACCCTCTTGAAGTTTTAGTTTGAGCATAGCTCAATTCTAACAAAGAATTCGATTAAAGGTTGGTGCGGCCTTGGTCTAACAGTGTGTTGGAGGGCTCAAAATGATGGGGCTTGAGTGGGAAAATTCATAGTATGGTCTGAAGAAGCTTTTGAAACCATCAATTTGAAGTTCGGTGGAGTTTTAGGAAATGACCAGAAATTGCCCTGGTTTTGAGCTTAGAAATTGAGCTCAGGTAGTGGGGAGGATGGCTGGAAGATGGTTGGAATGGGCATAGGAGGTTCTGGAGGAGCTTTGGAAACAATTTAACAGTGTTTCGCCAAGGAATTGGATGGTCTCCTAATTTTATCGTAGGACGTGGGCTTAAAAAGACAATGTTATGGTAGTCACAATGGTTGGCTGAAGCGGGTGGATTTAGTGTATTAATTTTGCAAATATTTTTCAATATTACAAAATACACATGGTAGATACAATACCAAATATCCAAATTAATCCCAACAAAAATAAATTCACTGAAAAATTGTTTGAACTTTTAAAAATCTTTAAACAATCATATTCCCTATAAAAATAATTCAAGTATACGTATCAATTAAGTAATAAAATGGTTCAATGGAGTCCTAGATATTAATCCCACAGGGAAGTTGGAAATACCTATAAGTAAATTCTTAAGCTTATAATGTATACTATAATTTTTAAAACTACAAAAAGTAAAGTACAAAATTTGAATATTAAATGCAAGAGTGAATGATAATTAAAGTTCAATTGAAAGACAAAATTAACTAAACTAAATTCTAAACTTTCAAAAGTAAACTCATGAAAAATAACAAAGTTTTTGTAACGGAAAGTCCAAATTTCAAAAAGCATCCTTCCCCTTTATAATGAGCATATGAATTGTAAAGAATATAATATCATCTGAAAATATATATAAAATTTTTTTTATGACAAATAGGAGCAATCATATTCTTTACCTTCTTCTGAGTGCATAAAGTACATTGACTAATCTAGAGTTTGGTTCCTAATTATGTGGTTAGGGTGGGATGATGCCAGCTGCCACTCCAGAGCTCTCACTACTCTCTCACTTGAGGGCTAACAATTTCGCACCATTTTTCAATCAACTAGACCAAATTGAGGATTTTAATCTCTCACCTTAAAATCTCCAATTCTGCATCCAACAATGTATACTTTCCTATTTCCTTGCTTCCAACTCCATGGATTACATACTCTCCCATGAAATCAAATGTGATTCTCTCAATGTTGTAGAAATCATAGCCCTTTTGGAACATATGTTTCTCAATACATTTTAACCTTTCCATTGGCCAGATCAAAAATTAAATGAATATGAGAGTTCAAATCATCACAATTTATTGATATCTAAAACCATATAAAATAAAATCAATTCTTCACAAAACCATATATCAAAGTAGGGAGAAGGATAAAGAAGACTACTCATTATTCATGAGAAGGATACAATAAAACATGGATTTCATATATAAAAACAACTTTACAACACAAAAGAAAACAAAACACAACTTATCTCACAATCCTTCTCAAGCAAATCCATAGAAGTTCTCTTCAAGTCTTTCTCTCTTTACAAGCACTCTCAATTCTCTCTTAAAAGTGTAATGAAGAAGAAATCTCTCACCTTCCCTCTCCTCTTACAATCCTTGAAGAAAATCTCCAAGCCCTTGACTTGTCTCACTCGCTATCTCTTCTTTTCACCCCCCTTCACACGCCACACTCATATACTCTAGAAGTCCTCTTCTTTTATTAGAGGCTGCCTCCCTCTAAAAAGAATTCAAAATTCCCTCCTAAAATTTTATCCAATAGTTTACTCTTTAGAATTAAAAGTACATGTCCATTAATCCAAGAGACGTATCCTTTCGTAAAAGAACCTTCCAAAGTGTCTAGATACATTGAATCACTCCAAGGGGAGTCTAGAACAAGTGTCCCTTTTGAAATTTGTGCAAAATTCATATCAAATCACCTTAATCTGTAAAAAGTCGTCTCTGGCACATCTTGCGACAGCTCTCTGTCAAATGGTGCATTTGGCGCCAATCTGGCGCATCTTGCATCAGTTTGCTGAAGATCGCATTGTTCTAGGTTTGGTGCATCTTGCGACAATTCTCTGTATGTTGGCGCATCTTGCACCATTCTAGCGCATCTTGAGTCAAAATCTCAAAATTCACTATTTTAGCTCCAAATTTTGTCGTTTTCGCTACTTTTGCTTCAAATACGTAAAATTAATACACCTTCAACAAAAACATGAAAATACTCTTATTCAAAGTGCAATATTAACAAAAATAAGCATAAAATGTATACTTAAAACTACATATTATTTTCGGGTTTCAAAATCCACCAAACGTGAATGTTACTTGTCCTCAAGTGACACTTTTACTTCATAAAATCATGACTTAGGATAGAAATCAACTTATAACTTCTATAGTTTAGTTTATTAAATAAAATAGTAAAATTTAAGAAAAACCTTTATTAACTTAGATTCAAACTTTAAGTCTAAGAAAATTTAGTAATCAAATTTAAGATTTCAGAATTTCTATTCATTTCAAGAAGAATTGCAATTTATCATATCAAAGATACTTAGAATATTCATATGAGAAAGAACTTCATGAAATCTTTACTAATAATACTACTAATACTCCAATATATGTTTAGAATATTTAATAAAGCCTTTTCTTTAAGTTGATTTAATGTGAAACCAATTTTTTATTAGGCATCTCCTCCAGCTTCTCCTCACTCATTTTTCATTTCTTCTCTTTTTTTTTTACTTTTAAGAACTTTTCAATCCTTTCCTTTCTTTTTCTTTTTCTTTTTTAGCCTTTAATAGTTTTGAACTTCACTATCCTCTTCTTAAAGTCAAAAACTTTAACTTTCTTCACTTTTTAAATTCATATTAGTTTTTAATTTTCATAATGTCTCATTCTTTTCTTCTTACATGAAACTTTAAAAGTCTTAACACTTCAAAAATACTATTTCCTTTATGTTAAATAGAAAAACATAGTCATATCCTATCATACCAAATATCTCTAACTTTAGAATTGGCCTTTAATATTAAAAAACTTTTACCTAAACTTACCATAACATTCATAAACATAAGTATAGTCATTTAAAGTTAAATGTCAATTTCCAAGATAATGTTAAATTAATTTAAAAATATTGTTAATTGAGGAAAAATAAAAATTAGTTTACTTCTTTTTAAAAGAAATTTTCATCCCCCCAAACTTAAGTTATTAAGTAATTTAAAAATGTTTTAGTACAAAATTGAGTTTGTCAAAGAAAAAAGTAAATGCATGAAAATTAAAACTAACCTATAAAGGATTTCTGACTATGAAATTGGGCTCTAGTATACTGTAGGTACTAACTTTTAAAAATACATACAAGCTTTAAAGCATTAAATAAAACATAATATATTCTAAAGAATTTGCTGAGAGTTAAAAACAGAAACAAAAACTGAAAACGCTAAAAAAGCAGAAAAAGTAAAAATCTACAGTTACTTTTACAATTTTAAGTTCACAACACATACTGAAACTTTTAGCAACATCAGTTTCAAATGTTAACCAAATAACATCCAATCAACATAACAGACAAAAAAATAGCCAAACAAATAAACTAAACTCCTAAAAATATCAATCTTCATTGCTTACCTCATCATCATCATCTTCTTCTTCATCATGAATAGGAGCATAAGAAGTAAAGCAGGGGCAAGTTGGAAATTCCACATTGGATTCACCCATAAGATATCTAATCATAGCTTCCTCAAAAACTATATCATGTAAAACTCTCCTCTGCTTATACTGTTTATTATAAGTATTTCTTGCTCAAATTTCTCCAATCTAATTCTACATATTAACTATATTCATTAGTTGAACCATGTGCTGCTCCATAATATTCTCAAGTGATGAAGAGCGAGAAGTAGATTCTGCAACTGATGTAGAGGTTCTATCACTACTTCCACTTCTAGTTTCAACAAATGATTCAACTCTTTGAACTGTATGCTTCCCAATAGGATTTTGTGGCTGTAATCTTTTCTCATTTTTTTGGACTCTACTCCTAATTGCTCACATAGAGTGAAAATCAGGGCATGGTAACCCAAACCACTAGCTGTAGATCTCTTAGCTTTGCTCTGAGCATGATGAACTATGAGAGCACCAACATCTATTACTTTCATTGTCTGAATGCAATACTTTAATACAACTCTATCTTTTATTACGTCGGCTAGATGATTTGTGGGCAACAATTTAGCAGAGATGAAGTGGTGTCATACCTTTGACTGAATAGTCAACATGGAAGCAAAGAAGTTAACTTTCTTATTATTTTTAATTCTCCATTCTTCTCTTCCATCAGTCAGATAGGCAATCACTTCATCTAGTGTTGAATCAATCATCACGAATGCAACATATTCATCATGAAATACATTCCTCAGTTGATAAAATGCATTGATCCTTTCTCCAGAAAATTCAACTTACTTACCTCTTACAAAGATGTGATTGTCAGCAGTGAACCTCAAGTTGGCATAAAACTCTAGAATCATTGGTACAATTTTTATTGCAGTAGTAACAAATCTTTCCCAATTTCTGGCGATGATCAACCTCTCGATCTCACCACTCGATTTAGCAAATGTGTGTTCCTAAATTAATCTTCTTGATTCTATTTCAATGTTATAACTGTGTTGGACCATGAAATTGACAAATCTTTGTATATCAAAATCAACTGCCAACTTTCCTCTCTTTACTCGTGGAGCCATTGGAATTTCTATAAAAATCAAAATAAATTACAAAATCAAAAATCTAACTCACTAAGTAACATTATTTGGTAAGAAATTTTTCACCATGAGTTTTCTTCAAGCTTTTTCATCAAAAATCCCAATTTTTGGATTGTCCATAATGTAGGAAAAATCAACAGTGAAAATAAAAAATTTCTAAGTTAAATTGAAGCTCTTACCAAGAGAAGATGAAATCTAAGAATTTTGGCCTCTGAAATCTTCTTTATCGCGGTCAATGTGAAGCCCTAAGTCAATCTTTAGAGGTAGGAGACAATCCAAGCAATAAAAATGGAGTTTTACTATGGGATTTCACAGTTTTTAAGGCAATCTGGCATTTTTGGGAATTTTTCGCATCTTGCACCAAATTTGGCTTAAGGAAGTGCCAAACCAAAAACCGATTTCATAATTATTGCTCCAATGTTAACAGGTTTTCTAGTTTGAATACAGTAGTTCAGAATAACACTCTCCTTAGTTTCCTTATTGATTTTCTTAGTAAGAAGTAGTTTTGATGCAATAAAGAAGTGTCATGCCTTAGAAGCAGGATCTAACAATGATGACAAAAAACTTACATTTCCATCATCTCTGGCCTGACAATTCACATCTTCTTCCATAAAGTATCAATAGAGTTCATTCATATTATCTCTTGTAGGGGTAAAATTTGTGTAGTGGCAAATAAGCACATTTTCAAACATAAACATTTCGTTTATTTTTGAAGGAGTGAATTGCACAAATTCCCCCCCCCCACCTCACATAGACAATTCCTTGGTTGATTCCATGAAGATTTGCATATAACTCTTTCACCATAGGAACAACTATGGAGGCAGTTGTGTAACAAAGCACTTTCCAGCATCTCTGCACAATAGTCTCTTCCACTCGAGTAATTGGTGAGTTGAATCCTTGATTCACAAATCCCCCTTCTTTGATTAGGCTCTTCTTCACTAGAACTTGATCATGCAACTTCTGCGCATCAAAACTGATAAATTTTCTCTGGTTGAAAATTCTAAAGCTCATAGAATTTTTAGAGTGGGACGCCATTGGAATTCAAATCTATTGACTCTTCCCTCGTTTTCCCCCCTAAAATGGACTTAGGAATCAATTTTTGGGAGTTATAATGAGAAGAACTCGACAAAAACCGCTATTAACCGCCTTTTAAAATATTTTAACTCATATTCATGAGTTGATTTTGGTGCATCATGCGCCAGCTCTCTAGAATCTAGTACATCATGCGTCACTTCCAAAAAAATTGCCATTTTGATTTCGGTCAAAAAAATTCTCAATTTATCCTTATAATTAGGTAAATAAATTTGTTTTTAAATTTTTTCTCAATTTCAAATTTCTCAAATACACAGATTCTATTAAAAAAACAAATATAAATATACGTAAATAATCAAAATAAAAACATAAAAGCATAATGAACAACGATAAGTATTGCCTCGCAGAAAGCGCTTGGTTTAATGTCGTCAGACTGACATTCCCAGTTTTTATTCTAGGAGACCCAACATTACAGTCTCTTTGAAAACAAGTCATTTACCATCAAAATATGGTTTCAATCTATGCCCATGTATATTAAATATCCTTTCAGTCTTGGGATCTTCAATATTAACACCTCCATAGGGATAAAATTTTACAACTCTAAATGGCCCATTCCACCTAAACTTTCATTTTCTAGGAAATAATTTCAATCCTATATTGTATAATAAAACTTCCCGTCCAAGTTTAAATTCCTTTTTTATTATTTTCTGATCATGTCATTCTTTCATTCTTTCCTTATAAATCCTAACATTATTATAAGATTCATTCCTAATTTCTTCAAGATCATTCAATTGCAATAATTTTTTCTCACCGACTTCTTTCAAATTGAAGTTTAATTCCTTTATAGCCCAATAAGATTTATGCTTCAATTCCACTAGCAAGTGACAAGTCTTCGCAAAAATTAATCTATAAGGGGACATTCATATAGGTGTCTTATAAGCTATCATGTATGCCCATAATGTTGTATCCAATCTAGCAGACCAATCAATTTTTTTAGGATTCAAACTTTTTTCCAAAATTCTCTTAATTTCACGATTAGATACTTCGGTCAGACCACTTATCTAGGGATGATAAGCGGTTGCAATTTTACACATTATATAATATTTTTCAACCAATCTTAAAATTGTTGCATTTCTAAAATGAGATCATCCATTAGTAATGATTACTCTTGGCATTCCATATCTTGTAAAAATATTTTTAATTAAAAATTTTGAAACACTTTGAGCATCACATCGAGGTAAAGTGATTGCTTCAATCCATTTTGAAACATAATTCACTAAAATCAATATATATATATATATATATATATATA
>JXCR01135849.1:201315-223318 GCA_002079205.1 Phalaenopsis hybrid cultivar | reverse complement strand
TATATATATATATATATATATAATGAAGGTATAAATGGTCCCATAAAATCCAATCCTCGTGCATAAAAAAATTTCAATTTCCAATTTAAATTTTAGAGGCATTTCATTTCTTTTTGAAATATTACCTACTCTCTGACACCGATCACATGTTTATATATATATATTAACATCTCTAAATAGATTAGGCCAATAAAATCTAGACTGTAAAATTTTGTGAATAGTTCTATCATTCCCAAAATGACCTTCAAATTCAGAATCATGACATTTTTTGATAATTTTTTGAATTTCTTTGTAAGGCACACATCACCTCATTATTAAATCTTTGCATTATTTATATAAATAGGGGTCATCCCAAAAATAAAATTTTACATCATGAATGAATTTCTTTTTCTGTTGTTTTGTTAATCCATATGGTAAAATACCACTAACAATATAATTTACAATATCAACATACCAAGGTATTTCCCATCCTTTTATATCATAAAGTTGTTCATTAGGAAAAGTTTCATAAAATTTCTTTTTCCATATCAAGTATTTATTCTTGTTCTAGCCTAGATAGAAGATCAATAATTTGATTATTAGTCTCTTTTCTATCAGCTACTAGAAAATAAAACACTTGCATCAAAAGTACCCATCTAATTAATATTGGTTTTGCATCCTTCTATGGCATCAAATATTTAATAGCCAAATGGTAAGTGTGCACAACACATTTAACTTCAATTAAATATGACCTAAACTTATCAAAAGCATACACAATGGCTAATAACTCTCTTTTGGTGGTGGTATATTTAATCTAAGCATCATTAAGTGTTTTACTCGCATAGTATATCACTTTAAAAATTTTATCATATCTCTTCCCTAAAACAGCTCCAATTGCATAATCACTAGCATTATATAATAATTTGAAAGGTTTCTTCTAATCAAATGAAAAAATTATAGGAGCAGTGATCAATTTTTCTTTTAAAGTTTCAAGGGATTTAAGGTAATTTTGGTCAAAATCAAATTTTTTATCTTTTTCCAGAAGTTGGCATAAAGACTTAGTAATTTTTAAAAAATCTTTAATATATTGCTTGTAAAATTCAGCATGTCCTAAAAAGCTCCTAAATCCTCTTATAGTAGTAAGTGGAGGTAAGTTTGATATAACCTTAATTTTTTTAAAATCTACTTCCATGCAATTTTCTGAAATTTTATGACCAAGCACAATTCCTCCAGCAACCATAATTTGACATTTTTTTCCAGTTCAAAACGAGATTAGTCTTTTCGTAACTTTTAATAACTTTCTTTAAATGATTTAAACATATTTCAAAAGAAGTTCCAAATATAGAAAAATCATTCATAAAGATTTCAATCCCTTTTTCAATTAAATCATTGAAAATTAACATCATACATCTTTGAAATGTTGCAGGTACATTACATAATCAAAAGGGCATTAGCCAAAAAGCAAAAGTTTTATAAGGACTAATAATTGTTGTTTTCTTTTTATCCTCTGAAGCAATGGGTATTTGATGATAACTGGTATATCCATCTAGAGAACAAAAATATATGTGCCCAGCTAGCCTATCCAACATTAGGTCCAAAAAAGGTAAAGAAAAATGATCCTTCCTGATAGTAGAATTTAATTTTCTATAATCTATGTAAATTTTTCATCCAGTGACTTGTCTTGTTGGTATTAATTCATTATCTCATTTGTTACTACAGTCACTCCTCCTTTCTTTAGAACATAGTGATTTGGACTTACTCAAGCACTGTCTGAAATTGGACATGTTATTCCAGCATCTAACCATTTTAAAATTTCTTTCTCAACAACTTCCTAAATCATAGGCTTTATTCTCCTTTAAGGATCAGCTCTTAGTTCATGTTGATCTTCCAATAAAATTCTATGCATACAAATTTAAAGACTGATTCCTTTAATATCAGCTAATATTCATCCAAAGGCTATCTTATATCTTTTCAAAGTTTCCAACAACAGTTGTTCTTGTGTATCAGTTAATTCTGAGGATTTCAAATCTTCTTTACTCGCTTCTGCAAATTCATCTTGAATTTTATCCTCATCTTAATATTTGACAAATTCTTTTTCAAATTCCCTTTCAAATGTCTTTTTGAAATATTCATGTCTTAGATATTCATTAATATACATTCTTAAGCATTCAATCTCTTAATATTTTGCAGGGTATCTCATTGATTTAGTAATATTAAATGTAACCTTTTGATCACTACATCTATTAAAGCTCTTCTAATGGCAAGAAATGGTCTTCCTAAAATGATAGGAATTTCTTTATCTTCCTGCATATCTAATCCAATAAAGTCCATAGGAAAGATAAATTTATCAACTTTTACCAAAACATCTTCTTTAAATCCTTTAGGATAGGTAATCGAATGATTAGCTAACTGAAGTGTTACAATTGTAGAAGAAATATCTCCTAAACCTAATCTTCTAAAAATTGTTAATGGCATAAGATTAATACTGGCTCCTAAATCACATAAAAATTTTCTAAAAAATCTTTTGCCAATAGCACAATGAATTGTAAAACTTCCATGATCTTTATGTTTTTTTGGAATCTTTTTTTAAATTATAGCGCTACACTCTTCACTGAGTGCAACAGTTTCATTATCTACAAACTTCCTTTTTTTATTAAGTATATCCTTCATGAACTTTAGATAGCTTGGCATTTGTTCCAAAGCTTCAACAAATGGAAAGTTTATTATTAATTTACTCAATATTTCTAAAAGTTTAAAAAATTGGTTATCTATATTTTTCTACTTCAATCTTTGAGGAAATGGAGGTGGTGGTCTTTCTATAGTGATTTTCATTAGTTTAATAGGACATTCTGACTCAAAATAAAAATCTTCATCAGATTTTTCATTTTCAAACTCATCTTTTCAACTTCACCTTCCACTTCTTTCTGAACTCTATTTTCTAATTCTTTTCCACTTCTTAGTTGAATAGTCTTATTTTGCTCTTTATTTTGATCTTTAGAATTTACTTCAACATTACTAGGTAATGTTCCTAGAGGTCTATTGCTAAGTGTGGTAGCAATACATCTCAATTAATTTTCCATGTTTTTAATTGCAGCTCCTTGACTTTGTAATCGACTCCCCATTTGCATTATCAATTCTTACATTGACAACCTTTTCTCATTACTCTGCAAATTATTAAAATCTGGAGGGTAATAAGGTTTATAAGTTGGATTTCCTTGATTGTTGGAGTTTCCTAATGGGTTTTTAGTGTTGTTTGCCAATTGCGGATTTGTAGCATTAGAGTTATTTTTACTCCAACTAAATTTTGGATGATTTCTCTAACCAGGACTATAATAACTGGCATAAGGATTATTAGAATAATTATTTATTGCATTTAAGGTCTCATAAGAATATTGAGATTCTATCATTTATCCCAATGAGTTTTCCTCAAGAACAGGAGATGTCTGAGAATAATTCATTTCATACTGATCTATCTTCTTCGATATAACAGCTATCATAGACAATGCATCAGAACCATGAACACTGGCTACTCTTTTTGGATTTACCATTTCATAGGGCCATTAAAAATTATTAGTAGCTATCTCTCCAATTAAAGAATATTCTTCTTCGAATGGTTTTGACATTAATGATCCACCAACAACACCGTCAGATATTGATCTAAGAGAACCAACCAATCCATTATGAAAAGCTTTAATTATTAACCGATTTGGTAATGCATGGTGTGGACATTTTCTAAGGAGATCTTTAAATCTTTCTAGGCTTCATAAATTGATTCCTCTTCAATCTGATAAAAAGATGTAATATCATTTCTAAGCTTAGCAATTTTTGAAGGTGGGAAATATTTAAATAAAAATTTTTGTGATAAATCTCTCCAAGTTCTGATAGATCCAAGTGCTAAAGTGTTTAACCAAATCTTAGCTTTATCCTATAGTGGAAAAGGAAAAAGTCTAAGTCTGATGACGTCATTCGACACCCCGTTGCATTTAAAAGTAGCACATAATTCTAGAAAACTAGCAAAGTGTAAATTAGGAATTTCAGTTGGTGCTCCCCCAAACTGATTATTTTGTACTATTTAGACAAAAATGGTTTCAAGCTCAAATGAATTGGCAGCTATAGTAGGGTTTTGTATACTCAAATTAATTTCATCTGTTGTAGTATTAGCATAATCTCTTAAAGGTCTCTGATGATATTCATTTTCATTTCTAGCATTATTTAAATTGCAAGCCATTTTTTCTAATATGGTCTATCTCTTTTTGTTGTTTTCAAATTTTTCTAACAGTCCTTTCTAACTCAGAATCGTGAGGTATTAAATACTCAAATCTTACACTACGCATAAACAAACACAACAAGTAATTTAAAATAAGCAAAACATGTAAATAAGAAAATATTCAAACTAAACTACAAAACATTTTTTTAGTTTTAAAAATAAAAATACTATAAATTTTAAAATAACTTACTAATACTTTCCGTTACTTCCCCGGCAACTGCACTAAAAACTTGATGCGGGTAGATTTAGTGTGTTAATTTTGTAAATGTTTTTTAAGATTACAAAATACACACGACAGTTTCAATAACAAGTATGTAAATTAATCCCAATAGAAATAACTTCAGTGAAAATATTTTTATCTTTTAAAAAATCTTAAACTGTCAAATCCCCTATAGAAATAACGTTAATATACGTATCGCTCAAGTAATAAAGGGCTCTAATGGAGTCCTAGATATCAATCCCACAGGAAAGTTGGAAATGCCTATAAGTAAATTATTAAGATTATAATGTATACTATAATTTTTAAAACTACATAAAGTTAAGTGCAAATTTTAAATATTAAATACTAGAGTGAATGATAATTAAAATGCAGTTGAAACATAAAATTAACTAAACTAAATTCAAAAACTTTCAAAAGTAAACTTACAGAAACTAACAAAGTTTTTTGTGATGGAAAGTTCAAATTTAAGAAAGAATCCTTCCCCTTTACAATGAGTATATGGATTGTGAAGAAATTAAAATCATTTTAAAATAATATAAAAACTGTTTTGTACCAAATAGGAGCAATCCTATTCTTCACCTTCTTCCAAGTGCATAAAGAACATTAAATAATCCAGAGTTTGGTCCATAATTCTGTTGTTAGGCTAGGAGGATATCAGCTGCCACTCCAGAGCCCCCACTACTAACAATCTCGCATCAATTTCCAATCAACTTGACAAAATTGAGGATTTTAATCTGTCACCTTAAAATCTTCAATTCTACATCCAACAAAGTATATATCCTTATTTATTTGCACCCAACTCCATGGATGATATACTCCAAGTTGTAAAAATTATAGCCCTTTCGGAACATATGTTTCTCAACACATTTTAACATTTAAATTGATTATATCAAAATTTAAATGAAGATGGAGTTCAAATCATCACAAATTATTAAAATTTAAATCCATATAAAATAAAATTAATTCTTCATAAAACCATATCTTAAAGTATGGAGAAGGATAAAGAAGACTACTCAGAATTCATGAGAAGGAAATGATAAAACACGGATTTCATATATAAAAACGAGTTTACAAAACAAAATAAATAAAAGACACAACTTATCTCACAATCCTTCCCAAGAAAATCCCTAAAAGTTCACTTCAAGTCATTCTCTCTTTACAAGCACTCTCAATTCTCATTTAGAATTGTAATGAAGAAGAAATCTCTCACATTCCCTCTCCTCTTACAATCCTTAAAGAAAATCTCCAAGCCCTTGACTTGTCTCTCTCTCTATCTCTTCTTTCGCTCCCTTCATACGCCACACTCATATACTCTAGAAGTCCTTTTCTTTTATTAGAGGCTGCCTCTTTCTAAAAAGAATTCAAAATTCTCCCCCAAAATTTTATCCAAAAATCAACTCTTTTGAATTCAAAAGACATGTCCATTGATCCAAGAGACATATCCTTTCATAAAAGAACATTCCAAAGTGTCTAGATACCTTAAATCACTCTAAGGGGTGTTTAGAACAAGTGTTCTTTTTGAAATTTGAGCAAAATTTATCTCAAACAGCCTTAAATCATAGAAATTCATCTCTGACACATATTGCGCCACCTTTCTGTCAAATGGCGCATCTGGCACTAATCTGGTGCATCTTGCACCAATTTCTTGAAGACCTCACTATTCTAGGTTTTGGCGCATCTAGCGCATCTTGCTCCAGTTCTTTGTATATTGGCACATCTTGCACCAATCTCGCACATCTTGTGCTAGAATATCAAATTTTGTTGTTTTGGCTCCAACTTTCATCTTTTTTTGCTACTTTTTCTCTAAAATTCTAAAAGTTATATACCTTCAATAAAAACATGAAAATACCTTTTTTTAAGTGCAATATCACCAAAGAAGCATAAAATAAAACTTAAAACTACATATTATTTTGGTGTATCGCTGGTCAAGGGGTTGAATGAATTGCTTAGGTGGAGGGCTGAGTGGCACCACAATTAGGATCTCAAGATGCAGCAACACCTATGATGCAAGGAATAATTATCTTTCTTGCTTTTAGAATGGAGAGGGAACCTGAAGTCTGGCAGAAAATTTGAATCCTCTTTCTCAGTTTTCATATAACTAGTATCATATCAAAGCCCCAGCAAGGTTCGACTGTGAAGGAGAAATTTTCATAGGTTGGCTCTTGATTTTGGTGTTGTCTGCCCACTAAGCCACCCAGCCAGGTCAGGGTTGGTGGCTAGAGTGATCATGTGAGCTAAGGGGATTTTAATGATTATTATCCCTTAAAGTTTAATATTTGATGGCAAATATATTTGGGTTTAACCAAATATGAGAAGACATCCCCTAAAACAAGGGACCCTTGGTCCATGTCTCATGTAGGGTGGGCTAAGTGGGTCTATCCTGGTTCGTAAGGTACAAATGTTGGTTGTGGTGACCATGGCTTGGTTAATTTGTGGTATGTATGGCTTTGGTTCCAAAATCATGTCATGAGCTTGAATTTGAGTTTGGGTTTGGCTAGACTTTTAATTTGGCTCAATTTATTGATTAAATTGGCTTGAATAATTGTGATGAGGAGTTTTGGATACCAATTAGGTGATTTTGGATAAATTAGGAAGGTCAATTTGGTGGAATTTGTCCTTATGGTAAATTTTGGGGCATTTGGGTTAGACTTGGGTTTGGATTGGACTAAGGTTTGGATATGGTTCAATTGATGGATCAAATTGATTTGAGCGGTTGTCATGAAGACTTTTAGACATTGATTAGGTGGAAATTTTGGGGTTAGGAGGTTCAATATGGTGAGATTTGGGCTTTTGGTCAAAATTGGGGGGTTTTGGTTTAAGTTGGAATTGGGTGAGCTTTGAATTCAAATTTAGATTAATTTATTATTCAAACATATTGGGGGAAGTGTTATGGAGAATTTAGAATTCAAATTTAGGAAAATTGATTTGATCATGGGGTTCAATTTAAGGGAATTTAAGAGTATGATAAAATTGGGGATTTTTTATTGGGCTTGAAATTAGGCTCAATTAATCTTTAATTTGATTTCAATTAAAATTTGGGATGATGAATTTGAGTTTGGAATTTAAATTGGGGGAGATTAAATTTAATTGGGTGGAAATTGGGGTTGAATTGGGTAATTTAAACATTTAACGGCAATTTGGGGATTTTGGTCAAAATGGGTCAAATTGGTCAAAATGAGCTCAATGGAGTGGTTCAAATTGATTTTGGGGACATTTGGAGTGATTTTGGAGATTGTTGGAATTTTTGGAATTTTTTATGTTTGAAGGGTATTTTGGTAATTTTGGGGATTTTTGGGGGTAATTGGGAATTTTAGAAAATCTAAGGTATTTTTGTCAATTTGAGTGATTTAGAATTTTTTGAAATGATTTTTTAAGAGACTTTGATAATTTGGCTAATTTTGGCAATTTTTTGAAAATCTAGGGTTTAGGGGAAATTTGGTAATTTGGTGAAGCTTGGGGCGAAGAAGGGTCAAAATTGGGAATTTGGCAATATTAGAATTGATTGAGGATGCTAATTCATGAGGTGTCATGAGACCAAGGGAACTCTCATCATGGATCCTCCATGTGCTGGTCTTAGTTAAACCCTAGCCCAGGACCATCCACATGAGTTTCTATGAGAGTAGGGGATCGACCTAGGTATTTTTGGGTCAGGGTTTAGGTTGTGTGTACAGGTGCAAGTGTATGTGTGTGAGAGACTGACCAAGACCACACCACCAGGGCTAACCCTAAGCTCAAACAGTCTTATGGGGACTCCTCTTGAGCTCCCCATATTGGTCTTACCTACTAAGTGCTAGAAGTTAGAATCAACATGTAGAACTTCAACATGAGCAAAGAAGAGTTTAGAATTTCTAATGGGGAAGGTTTCCATCACTAGTCCTCTATGAGTAGTTAATAGAAAAGTCCTATGGCTAGATCCTAAGCATCTAAGGAAGAAAGACTAGACCTCAACAAAAATTGAGGTCAACAACAAGACGCACTCTGATTCGCTGCAGTTTCCACATCACTACCACACAGCCCTCAATTTACATTTCCTTCAATCTTATGGCATAGTCCTGACCATTGGTTCAATACACACGGAAACAGATGACATCCATTCACCATCTCTAATCGCTCTTATCACAGAACAATTTATGTTCTAACCCTAAGATCTCACTCAATACTCGACCAAATCAAGTGTTGTTTGTTCCTACATATTCATATAAGTGAGTCAAACACATCTATATGGCTAGATATGCATGAAATGTAAATCTTCTTCACAAAGTTCCAAACTAAGGGTAAAATTAGAAATTTTGATCCATACCTTTGCCCAAGAGGTGTTGCTTCAATTGGATTTGTTCTTAAGCTTCATCTTGGTCCTATGAACCTCATCCATTCATTAATTTGATCTATCATTGGGTTTAATTATGATTTTGATCAAGAGGTAGCTCGGGCTTGGTCTAGGACTAGGTTAAGGTGCTCAAGAAGAGCTAGTTTTAGTGGGGGAAGTCTATTTAAGCTCTCGTGAAGCCTAAGGATGGCTCAATTTAGTATTTTGATGGACTTTATGGTATGACTATGAAATTCCCTGGATTTTGAGCTCAAAATTAAGTCTAAGGAATGGGGTTGAGGGGCTAAAATTTATTTGAATGAGCTTAGGGGAACTAGAATTAGGATTTGGAATGATTTTGGTAGAGTTTCCCCATGGATTGTGCGCTTCTCTCCTTTGGGCATGAGGTGGAGGCTTATTTATAAAAGAGGAAGGAGGGCTCAATTGGGCTGGTCAGTGGGTGAATAGGCTTGCTTATGTGAAGGGAAGAAGAGGGCAAGTGACCAATTGGATTGAGCCAGCTCTTGGAGTTCTAATTTTGAGTTTTGGCCTTGAGGGCCCCTTACGTATGGTGTTTTTTGATGACTTGGGTGGCTAGCCAACTAGCCAAGGTCACGTCCACATTGTGGGAGGTTGGAATTAGGAAGATGTGAAGTCAATTTTGTACAAGCATGGGTAATTGCAGTTTTTTCAAAGTGGGCAATAGGTTTGGGTTAGGTTGGGTTAACCATGGATTCAAACCCATGGAAATTACTTGAGGTCAAGTCCAAGGTGGTTGGAGTTGTTAGGTCAACTTCTAGGGGCTTGGGTGATTGATTTGGCATGGGGAATATGAATTTGTTAGGGTTAGGGTTTTGGTTAAACCACTTTGTTGGGAGCTGAAAGGAGGTCCTCCTCTTTCCACATTTGGTGTTTATGACCTTTAGGATGCTCATAGATGGTTCCATGAGTGACTTCATGACATGCATGAGACCATGGTCAATTTTTATGACAGAGGAATTTGGGGATTTTGATAATTTGGTGAGAGTGGGCCATGGAACCAAAAGTGAATGGGTTTGTACATGCATGACCATGATGTTCAAATTTGATTTTTTAAATTGATGAAGTGGAAAATTGTCATGATGGGCTTAAGTGAAATTGAAACTAGGCTTCCTTCATGGGCCTTTTAAATATTGTCATGAAATGATTAATTTGAGCTTTTAGGATGGGTTGAGGAAAATTTTTTTTGGGCTTGATAGGTGATCCCGACTATTTAAATGCAACAATATAACAATGCCTTCAATTATATTTTTCACTTATATTTCCTTACTTTGCAACAGTACCAAAAACATGATCCTCGAGAAAATAAAATTTAACTTTTTAATTTAAATATCTATATTGGGATATTATGCAAATATGCATATGGTTATCAACTAATATAGGACTTTTTTTATTAAAACTTGAATATCAATCCCACATAGAAATTCATAATATGCACTATTGATCAACAGACTTTCTATTTCAAAAAGACAATTACTTAAACTATAGATATTTTTATAGTAACTAAAATTCAAATCTTTTTGGTATTTTTGAGATTTTGACAAAACAGTAACATCTTCTAAAGATAACTTGAGTTTATGTAAAAGAAAAGTACTTAATATGAAAGATATTTCTCCTTATCATGAGTTAATAATAAGTATAGGATTTTTGTTGTGGAAGTATTCAAATTGTGTTGTGTCAAATAAGAGCAATATTATTATTTACCCTTACTAGAGGTGCTATAAAACACATCAGCTAATTTAAAGTTTGAATAGTTCTGAAGATCGGCTGGGCAGAGAAGATACTAGCTCTCACTCTAAAATACCCTCAATTCCCTCCACCTGAGAGCTAAGATCTTGTGGCAGAACCTAAAACAGTGAACCAAGTTGAGGGCTTTAACCTGTCACTTTAAAGTCCTCTAACTCTAGACCCTTCAAAGATTATTTCCCTATTTATTTGAACTAAGTCATATGAATTACATTCTCATTCATACAACCTCACATGATTCTTTCCAATTGTTGACTGAGACAATACCAGTCCGGTTCTTACATGTTCTCACAACAAATATTAACATCTAGATAGACCGGATCAAGAAGAAAATGAAGTGCGTGGAATTAAATCATCACAACTTCTTCCAACATTAAATATCAATACTCTCCACAACTTCCATCAAACACTTTAATTACTTATCATTTTAAGGAGAAAGATAAAGAAAACTACTCAAAATCCTTAGGAAAACAAAACCACACTTTAGTTTAAAAGTATAAATCATTGTCAAACCAACATGAAGTCTCAATTAAAACCAAAAGTAGTTTAAAAACAAAGATAAAGACTTATCTTAAATCCTCCACCAAACTCTTGAAGTTCATTTAAATCTCTTCTCTTTTACAAAACTCTTAACTCTCACAATAAAACTAAAAACTAAAAGGATAAAGTAAATATGTGGTGCCTGAAAATCTCTCCAAACGTTCCTCCCCGAACTTCTTCAAGAACTTCTCAAGACTTTCCCTTTTCAAGCACACTTCTAAAAGTCTCAACTTACTTCTTTTATAAATCCCCAAGACGTGTCTTGGTAACTCTTCAAAATGTGTTCCAATTCAATGTATTCTCCAAGGGATGCCTCCTTTCACAAGTCTTTTAATCATTTTTTTTTTCTAGCAGTCATAAACACCCTCTTTAGCCAATAGGTGCCTCAAATGACCCTTCAAAATTCATCAAAATGAATTAAATCATCAAATAACCACCTGTGGCGCTTAAGTGTGGGACCTCTGGCACTTAGGCGCGACCTTCTCTGTTTCACCGGCGCTTAAGTGCCAAAACTCTTTTGCACCATTTTCATATTTTTTCTCCAAATTTGATCCTATTTCAATCCTTTTAGCATTTTTCATCTTTTTATTTATTCCTGAAAGAAAAACACATAAATATCTTCCATTAAAGTGCAATATCTCATAAATAGGTATAAAAATGTGTCTATAAGTACTATATATTTTAGGTGTATCGAAATCCCCCAAACTTAAAATGTTACTTATCCTTAAGTGTCACTTTAATCTTTAAAAACTAAATAAGTATGATATGTATATGAGTTTTTTTAGGAGTTACTAAAATTTAGATTTAGAAATATAGTAGTTCAATTTAGAAAAAAATTTAGTAAATGAGACCAACTTAAAGTTTAGAAATTTTTAATGTTAAGAAATATGAAAATATGAGTTCTTATCTAATTCAGAAATATTTTAGATTTTCCAAATTTAGAATTTAGTCCTTTTATTATCTCCACTTAAAAATTGTTGTTAAGAATAATTTTACTTACCATATTATAACCCTAAGCTTAAGAGTTTCTTAAGTCTTATACTTTAAAAAGATTAAATGTGGAACTAATTTTTGATCAGGCACTAATCCTCAAGCATCTCCTCCCTTACTTTTTTTTCTTTTCTTCTTTTTTTCTTTTTCTTTTTCTTTTTCTTTTTTTTTCCTTTTTCTTTTTCTTTCTTCCTTTTTAGGCAAAGATTACTATATCTGGATAGGTCTTTAATGGTTTTGAATTCCATTTCTCTTTTCCTAAAGCAAAGTCTTGATATAAATCTTTTACTTATAAATATAAAAATAGTTTTGAAAATTATTTTTAATAAAAGAAATTTAAGTATTAAAAATAAAAGCCTAAATTTCTTAATTTCTTAAAAATACAATTTTTGTTACTAAAGATAGTTACACTATATTTAGCATTTTCTACACTAAAAACTTTTAACTAAAAGTTTTTCTTCATAACTATGAATTTTAACTAAATTTTCTTACTCATTTCTTTAATCAAATTTTACTTCTCTAAAATAATTTTATATACAAGATCAATTTTTTTTTCAAATCAAATTCACTTGTAGCGCATTTGAGAACAAATAAAATTCAAGTTTTGAAAATATTTTTCATTCCCCCCTCCCAACTTAAATTTTTAACAAGATTAAACTATTTAGCAACAAATCTATATATGCAGGAATGAAAATTGAAATAACATACTTACAGGAATTTTTATATCCTGATTATACAAGTATAAAACTAAAAACAGGAGTAAATTTAATTTTTGATCAATTTTCTATCAATTTCATTTTAATTCAACATGTACATATTCATTAAACTTCTAAGTGGTGGGTACAGATATAAAAACTAATTAACACACTAACTTTGATTTCACAATCTCAACATAAAAACAAACACACTAACAAGATAAAAAAAATAAAGGGTAGTAGTTTTCTAAATTTAAAGTTTAAAACTAAAGTTAGCGAGATTTTCAACTTTTCACAACATAGAAATAAGTTCAATCCTAACTAACTAAAACACAATAATCAACACACAACAAAATTACTACCCTAAAAATTAAAACAAAATACTTACAAAATAAAAATATCACAATAAAAATTAAACAAAATAAAAGTCTCACACATCACAAAGTCCAAAAAAGTACATAAACTCACATGTATCAAATCCTAACCACGTAGTCCATCAAATATTACAAACATAAAAATAACTCGGTCCTCTTCTTCATCATTAAAATCACCGCTATTTCAGATATCTAGAGGCTCATAATCAGGGTATATGGGATATGAAGGAAATTTCACTCTTTGGTTGCCCCTAATTAGGCTCTCCAAAGATGAGTGAAATTTCTCCTCATAATCACTTTTCCTTCTATTATACCCATCAATATGATCTACAAGACTTTCTAAATTTCGTACCTTATCTGCAGTAAAATTAATATTGTCCATCATCCTCTGAAATAATTGATTTTGAGTTTCAGTAGACTCACCTCTAGAAGTAGAAGCTCTCGAGTTAGATGGTCTAGATGTTGAAGCAGCAAACGTTGACATTCCAGAACTCCTTGAAAATCCTCCTCTCCAACCAAAAATAGAATGCTTCAAATACAACTTTACATTTACACTTGTAATTGTCTTTAGAGGTAATAATGCTTCTTCCAGTTATCATATCTCACTTCATCCTGTTCACACAAAAAAAAGATCAAGGAAGCAAATCCCAAACCTATAGTAGTGACGACAATGGCAGAACTGATGATAGTCTAATAGATCAAAGTTACAATATTGATAAGCTTGCCTTTTAAATACAATAATTTAACGTTGCTCTCTCCCTTGTAACTTCACTGAAATGATTCATCGGTAACAGACAAGCTAAAATAAAGTAGTGCCCATCTTCAATGGTGCACTTAACTTGGAAGTGGAAAAGTTAACTCTCCTCTCATTTATTATTTTCTAGAGTCCTCTTCCAGCAGTAAAATATGAAAGAATCTTGTCCAATTCCATCTCAGTCGGACTATAGTTTGCATAAAAACAAAAAATATCAGGTGGTAATTGGTAGAACATATTGATTACCTCTGGTGAAAAAGGTACCAATTTTCCTCTAACCATGACTCGATCCTTTTCTGCCTCAGGGAGGTTTGCATAGAACTCTAGAACTACAGAAATAATAGCCATAGCAAAAAAAAGCATAATCATTCCCATTGTCGGTGAATGATCAATTCTTCCACGGATCCAAGTGGTTTTTTGAAACACCTCTCAAGAATTAACTTTCATGACTGTAGAGCGTCACTATATCTATCCTAAGCTTTCGAACTCATAAACTTGCTCAAATCAAAATGGGTCTTTCCCTTGCTCCTCTTCATTCGTGGGGCTATTCTACAAATTTCACAAAATTCCATAATAACTTCAAAAATCAAGTCTAATCTACTAAACTTAACTCATATAAGCATAAAATACACTTCTATGTAATTTCCATAGATTTTTCCTCATTTTTCACCATGAATACTGATTTTTTGGTTTCTTCAAATGTACTCAAAATACATAGTAAAAATCCAAAATTTTCACATAGAAGTGAAGCACTTACCTTAAGAAATCCAAATCTAGAAAATTTTGCTCAAATACACCAAAACATTTCCAAGAAAAGGTTTTCCTTAGCTTTCAAAATCACAAACTTGAGAGGAAGAAGGTGACAGCAAGAGCAAAAATGACAATTTTTTGGGTTATTTTTCACCTTTAACCGTTCGTGAACCGGCTTTTGTGAACCTGTGCTTAAGCTCGGATAAGTGGCGCTTAAGTGTCTGCCTCTCGGGATACATCACGCTTAAGAGCGAGAATGTGGTGCTTAGGCATCACTGCATGATTTTTGATATTTTTGAACTTAAGTAAAATGCACTATTAGCCTAAGTATACTACCCCTAAATGGTCTTAAAACACTTAAATGACTATTTTCCTCTCCCTTAACTCTCCTCTTTCTCAAAATGCTCTCATATTACTAATTCAAATCAAGCCTAAAATAACACAAACTTTTTCACAAACAAACACTTATATTCATTTACAAACTAGCACAAGTACATGCAACACTTAACTCTCACTCTAAATAGTCTCAGATGAGAAAATTTTCCTAAATACAAACACTAAACAAACTAACACAATTAAACACAAAAAAAAACATAAACACTAAAAAAAATTAACACTTAACACATAAAACAACGACTCCTAATAAACAAACTCTAACACTGAACTTAATTCCATTCTTCATTTGTTGGGACAAATTCTGGTCTTTCATTAGTCTCTCCTTGGGCATTCAGAATATAGAGTTAATAAAATGGATGGTGGTGACGAGCTATGATACAATCTTCTTCAATCCATTTCTACTTGAGATACATCGCCTTATTTGTGTCTTTTATATAACTGATATGGCTAAATTGCATTCTCAATTATCATTCAATATGTTCTAGATGTGCATTAGCTCATTTACCTTTGTCTGAAGTAAAATCACGCTAGCCTCAATTTTGTTGATCTTTTCCGCTATTCCTTCAATACTAATGACTAAAAAACAATTATGCATCTCTTGTGCACTCTAACTATTGAATTTCTTCCTCATGGCCTCTTCCTTTTTCTTTGAATCCATCTCCCATAAAAACACTTTCTTTAACTCATTCTTTTTCTTAAGACTTTATGCCAGAAAATATTTTTTGGGGTGAAGTTCTATCACAAAACCCTTCTATTTATAGGCTTAAATCCCTCAAGAAACTTTTGGGCACGTCCTGAAACTGCCTGAAACTACCATGGCACATTCTAGTCAACCAATTGGCGGTTAAAACTTCTAGAAATTGAATTTTGCACCTGGTTTTTAACTCTCGTGCTTAAGCGCCGAATATTGGCGATTAAGCCCCAGTGCCCAATTTTGCACTAGTCAACTTAACATCCAAATACTTATTTTAGCATGTCTAGATCACTAAATAAAGTATTAAAATCAATACTAATACATAATAGTTTCAAAAATACTACCCCAAGTTTTCTTAATCACACTCAAACAACAATCAAAGCAAAACACACTGATAACTATGGGTTGCCTCCCATAACGCACTTGGTTTTACATCATCAGCCCAACAAAACAAGTGCTTATTCTGGTTGACCCAACATCATTCGATTATTAAATTTATGTTGATCCTTTACAAAATAAGGTTTCAGTTTATGACCTTTCACTTTAAATAGTTTCTCAGTTTTAGGATCTTTGATATCCACAGCTCCATAAGGATAAACTTTGATCACAACAAATGTGCCCATCCATCTGGACTTAAGTTTGCCTCGAAACAATCTTAAACTTGCATTCTATAGCAAAACTTGTTGTCCTGGCTGAAAATTTTTAGTAAGAATCCTTCGATCATGCCACATCTTCATCTTTTCTTTGTAAATCTTAGCATTATATAGCAAAACTTGTTGCCCTGGCTGAAAATTTTTAGTAAGAATCCTTTAATCATGCCACATTTTTATCTTTTCTTTGTAAATCTTAGCACTCTCATAAGATTCATTCCTTATCTCTTCAAGCTCATTTAATTGCAATAATCTTTTCTCAACGGCATCTTTCAAATTTTAATTGAACTCTTTAATCGCCCAATATGCTTTATGCATATGTTCAACTGGTAAGTGACAGGCTTTCCCAAATATTAGCCTATATGGGGACATTTTTATAGGAGTTTTGTATGCAGTCCTATAAAACCACAAAGCATAATCAAGTTTGACTGGCCAGTCCATTTTTTTTGGATTCACAATTTTTTCCATAATTCTTTTAATTTCCTGATTGGATAGTTCATCCAAACCACTTGTCTAAGGATGATAAGTAGTAGCAATTCTATGATTTATATGATATTTCTTTAATAATTTCTTCATTATGACATTTCTGAAATGACTTCCCCCATCAGTTATGATCTCTCTCGGCATTCCAAATCTACAAAATATGTTCAACAACAACAATAAAGCCTTAATCTACAAAATATGTTTATTTTCAAAAATTTTGTAACACTTTGAGCAGCACATCGAGGTAAAGCAATAGCTTATATCCATTTGGATAGATAGTCCACTGCTAATAATATATATAAATTTATAAAAGATGGTATAAATGGTCTCATGAAATCTAACATCCAAACATCAAATATTTCAACTTCTAGCATATAATTGAGGGGCATCTCATTTCTCCTAGAAACATTGCATACTCATTTAAATCTATCACTAGTTTTAATTTAAGCATTAACATCGCTAAAGAGAGTAGGCCAATAAAATCCAGATTGTGAAATTTTGTATGTTGTTTTTTCAACACTAAAATGTCCGTAACATCTTTAAAAATTATAGGCCAATAAAATCCAGATTGTAAAATTTTGTATGTTGTTTTATCAACACCAAAATGTCCCACAAGAATTATGACATTTTTGGATAATTTCATAAGTCTCTTCTAAAGGTACACATCTTCAAATAAATAGAACCTTTCCTTGTATCCCAAAAATAAGTCTTAGCTTCAAAAATAAATTTCTTATTCTTTTAGTATGTCATTCCATAGGGTATAATATCACTAACAAGAAAGTTCATACTGTAGGCATACCACGAACACGCCACTCATTAATACTGAACAATTTTTCATCTGAAAAATGTTCATTAATTTTTTTTTCAAAACAGAGTAGTTTTTCTAACTCAAGTCTGGAAAAATGATCAGCAATTTTATTTTTAGTTCCCTTTCAGTCTACTATTATAAAATCAAACTCTTACAAAAGAAGAATCCATCTTATAAGTGTTGGTTTAGCATCCTTCTTTTTCATTAAGTGCTTAATAGCATAATGATCTGCATGCACTATGCAATGAGTTCTAATTAAATATGATCTAAATTTATCATATGCATATAATATTGCTAATAACTCTATTTTCAGTTGTTGTATAATTAATTTGGGTTTCATTAAGAGTTTTACTAGCATAGTAAATTACTTCAAAATTTTTATCATATCTTTATCCTAAAATAGCTCCAATCTGATAAAACTATAATTGGTGTAGTGAGTAATTTTTCTTTTAATAACTCAAAAGCTTTTAGGCACTCTTCATAAAAATTGAAAATTTCATCTTTCTCCAGTAAATGGCATAAAGGCTTAGCAATTTTTGAAAAGTGTTTAATATATCGTATGTGGAATTCAGCATGTCCTAAAAAACTCTTAATTTCCCTTACATTTGTTCGATAAGGTAAATTAGTGATCACTTGAATTTTAGCAGGATATACTTCCATACCATTTTCTGATATTTGATGTCCTAATATAATTCCTCCTACTACCATAAATTGGCATTTTTCCCAATTAAGGACTAAATTTGTTTCTTCACAGCGCTTAAGAACTTTTGATAAATGTCCTAAACATGAGTTAAATAAAGTTCCAAATACTGAAAAATCATTCATAAAAACTTCAATCCCTTTTTCAATCAAATCACAAAAAATTGTCATCATAGATCTTCAAAATGTAGCAAGGGCATTACATAAGCTAAAGTGCATTTTTCTAAAAGAAAATGTATTTTAAGGACCGGTAAAAGTTGTTTTCTCTTGATCCTCATGAGTTATTGGAATTTAATCATCTAGAAAATAAAAGTATTTATGCCCAGCTAGTCTATCCAGCATTTGATCTAGAAAGGGTAGTGGAAAATGATCTTTCCTAGTGGCAAGATTTAATTTTCTATAATTAATGCATATTCACCATCTTGTGACTTGTCTAATAGGTATTAACTCATTTTGTTCATTTATAGTCACAATTACTCCATCTTTCTTAGGAATGCCTGTAATTTGTCTAGTAGGTATTAACTCATTATGCTCATTCACAGTTACAATTACTCCTTTCTTAGGAACAAACTGATTGGACTAACCCATGCACTATCTGAAATAGGGTAGATAATTTCAGCATCTAACCACTTTAAAATTTCTTTCATTATACTTCTTTCATAACAGGATTCAATCTCCTTTGAGTATCAGCACTGGTTTTGCAGTTTTCTTCCATGTGAATTTTATGCATACAAATTAAAGGATTGATTCCTTTAATGTCAGCTATTGTTCATCCAATGGCTTTCTTAAAATTTTTTAAAATTTTCATCAATTATTCTTCATCTTCCAACGTTAATTTTGAGGAAATTATAACTGGTAAAGTAGAGAAATCACCTAAAAATGCATATTTTAAATGATCAGGAAGTAACACCAACTCAAGTTCTGGAGGTTTTTAATTGATGGACAAAATGATTTATCTTTTTCTATTTTTTCCAATATTTCAAAACTTTCTCGAACATAGTTTGAATCTTCCTTAAGAAGATCTTCACATTGATCTAATTCATCTTCTTGCTCGTGTTCCAAATCTCTTACTTCAAATTTTTCTTCATAATTAGTTTTGAAATGAATTAACTCAGATATCTTATAACATCCATTCTATAAGATTCATCATCTTTACCTTTTACAGGATACTTCATTGATCTTGAAATATTAAAAGTAACAGTTTGATCATTGACGAGCATTGTTAATTTCCCCTTTTGTACACCTGTCATTGCTCTTCCTATTGCTAGTAAAGGTCCCCAAAAATTATAGGTATCTCCTTATCTTCATACATATCCAGCACAATGAAATCAACAGGAAAGATAAATTGATCCACCTTCACTAGGACATCTTTTATAATTCCTTCAAGGTACGCTATCGAACGATCTGCTAACTGTATAGTTACAGTAGTAGGGGTTATTTCTCCTAATCCTATTTTTTTAAATATTGATAATGGCATAAGGTTAATGCTTACACCTAAATCACATAAAGCCTTCCCATAAAAGCTGCTCCTATTGCGCATGGAATTGTAAAGCTCCCAGGATCCTTAAGCTTTTCAGAAAGCTTTCTTCTGAATTATAGCACTGCACTCCTCACTAAGTGCAATAGTCTCATTATCTTCAAACTTCCTTTTTCTGAATTATAGCACTGCACTCCTCACTAAGTGCAACAATCTCATTATCTTCAAACTTCCTTTTCCTCTTGAGAAAATCCTTCATAAACTTTACATAGCTTGGCATTTGTTCAAAGGCTTCAGCAAATGGAATATTAATTGTAAGTTTCTTAAAAATTTTCATAAATTTTGAAAATTGCTTATCCAACTTCCGTTGATGAAGTCTCTGAGAAAATGGAGGTGGTGGTTTTTTCCAAATCAATTTTCAATGGAGAAATATGTCTTTCAGAATCTTTTGGAGCGTCCTCTTTTGATTCTTCAATTTCTTCTCTATCTACTTCAGTTTCTTTTTGAACCCTTCCTTCCAACTCTCTTCCACTTCTAAGTTAAAGGGCTTTTACTTCCTCTTTATTATGGTCTTTTAGATTTATTTCAGTATTACTAGGAAGTGTTCCTTGGGATCTATTACTTAATGAATGTACAATTTGTCTAAATTGATTCTCAATATTTCTAATTGTAGCTCCTTGACTTTGTAACAAATTTCTCATTTGTAACACCACTTCTTCTATAGTTAACTTCTTCTCCTTAAATTCTGGATTACTGTTAAAACTTGGAGGATAGGTAGATTTATAATTATTATTCCCTTGAATGATTTAGTTTCCCGATGGGTTTACTCGATTGTTCCCCTATTGCTAATTATTACCACCCTTAGTATTATTCCAATTGAAGTTAGGATGGTACTTCCAACCTGGGTTATAATAGTTTGAATATACTACTTATTATTTATGACATTCAAAGTTTCTAATGATGCTTGAGAATCTACCATTTGGCCTATTGAATTCTCTTTAATCATAGAAATTGGTTGAAAAAAAATCATTCCAAATTGGTCTAACTTACTTAAAATTGCAGCAACTTGATTTGCTAACATAGTAAATGCATCAGATTCATGAAAATTATTGGTAGCCATTTATTTAATTAAAGCATAAGCATCATGAAATGGTTTTGACATCAACGAACCACCAAAAATGGCAATGATAATATAACTAAGAGATCTAGCTAATCCATTAAAAAAAGTTTGAATTATTAACCAATCTTGTACAGCATGGTGTAGACACTTTCTTAAGAGTTCTTTAAATTGTTCCCATGCTTCATAAAAATATTCCTCTTTAAATTGATTAAAAATTTTAATATCATTTCTAAGCTTTGCAGTTTTTTAAGTTGGAAAATATTTAGCAAGGAATTTTTGTGCTAAATCACCCCAAGTTCTGATAGATCCAGGGGCCACAAGTTAAACCACATCTTAGCTTTATCCTGCAGTGAGAAAGGAAATAAACAAAGTCTTATGGCATCATCTGATACACCATCATAATTAAATGTAGCACACAATTCTAGAAAATTAGAAAGATGTAAATTTGGATAATAGCATGTTTAAATTCAAATGAATTAGCAACTACAATAGGTTTTTTAATACTATAATGAAGTTCATCTACCGTATGGTTGGCATAATCTCGTAAAGGTTTAAACTCTTGATGAATTTCAGCATTTTGATCATTTTGGTTTGTCATTTCTAGAACTTTTTTATTATTTTTTCAAAATTTTTAAGTTTTTTTTCTTTTTCTGATATTTTTAATAGTTCTTTCTAATTCAGAATCGTAGGACACTAGTCCTTCACAACCTGAACGACGCATACACTAAAATAAAATAAAATAAAATATACAAAAAAATAAAATACTATAATAATATATTCCTACAATAACTTTTAACGTTTAAATAAGACTTTATAAAATAGAAATTTACTTTCAATCAATTTCTCTCCCCGGTAACGGCGCCAAAAACTTGATCTCGACTGTTTAAATGCAATTGAATAACAATGTCTTTAATTATATTTTTCACTTATATTTCCTTACTTTGCAACAGTACCAAAAACTTAATTTTGGAGAAAATAAGTGTTTAACTTTTTAATATATATATATATATATATAT